>JAIGNY010001871.1:82500-162500 GCA_020152595.1 Chiridota heheva
GCCAACATCTATACTGTTACATCGTTTTGTCTGGGTTTATGCATACCGTCACATGTATATACATGTTATAACAACGCTAATGGATAAAAAAGGTTGGTTTATTTATCGATATATCTTATAGATATAGTTGCTCTAGTATCATGTTTGAGTCCCGTACATCTATGCCCTATGCATATCCAATCTAACGTAGCTTTGTGGATCCGCCCTTCATGCTGGGCTTAAATGTTGTATGAGACTGGTGTTTTAATACTTCAGAGCTGAATTACGTGATCAGTGGCCGTGGAACGTTAAGAGAGTATGGTACCAATAGCGTTTATTGTAGGGGATATGGGAGGGGAGAAGGGGGTTGCATGTTTTCAATTTTGTATTTATGAATATTTACCATTCCTCTTGAGAAGCCGCCAAGCTCCAGCTTCCCTCCCCCCCCCGAAGAAAGCAGCATCCGGATTAATAGCAGTGGCGTAAGAATATGAGGAAGCATGGAAAATTATGAAACTTGCATAACATTTTAACAATTTAATCAAAGGAAATTAAAATATTCTTAATTTGTGGTAAAAATTCGTAGAATTTCCGAAACATTCCCTTAGTTTTCTAAAAATTGCACTCAGCCTTAAAATGTTTTTTTAATTTTTTCGAATATTTCTCTCAACTTTTCGAATATTTCACTCAACTTTTCGAATATTTCACTCAACTTTCCGAATGTTTCGTTCAATTATCCGAAAAAGGTAACCACAGGAAAGTCTGGTAAAAACATTGAAGTCACAAAGGGGGTTGTCGGGTTGGGTTGGATTGGGGGATGGGGTATACATGCCCTCTAAAATTTCTTCGGGCCCCCAGGTCTGCCAAATGAAATATTTGTTTGCCTAAAATAGGCGTATATATATGACGAACTTGATCGACTGTAGTGCAAGTAACTTGTAGGTGAAACCAAGATAGCACGGAACTAATTATTTGCCCCATCCATTGAAACCTATTGTAGAATCTTTAAGTTCGGGGTCTTTTAGTACCAGAACAGAAAGAGGACTTATCGGAGACTTTCGCGATGTTTTCTGAAAAGTATCATCTAATGTTTTTCGGATGATGGTACTTTTAATTGGGACCACCTGAGGTTTTGGCTCTTTTTGAGGCTAAAGTGAATAGGGATTGTGCACCCTCACCGAATGACACAAATTTTGGCATGGGTCCATGTCCATGGAAACATAGTTCCTCGTGAAACTTTCTGAAGCAGATCTCGTCAAGATGGGACATGCATAACTAAGACCTGTCCTTGCTCTACCATTCCTTAAAGTTTCAACCTCTACGCTTCATGAAATGGGAGCTCCCCAAAATATTCTATATTAGACCTTTCTCATGCATGGTTCTCATTTTGGGCTAGCGTAGTAGTGCCTAATTAGTTCTGTGCTACCGTATATGTATTACCGTATTATAATATATGTCAGTAGTTACTGACCATAGCCGTAGTATTACCGTATTATAATACATTGCACTAGTTACTGACCATAATTGTATCATTATTCACAGTACGTAGTTCCTGATAATGCGATTCCAATCGGGTGAAAACAACAATGTATTTTGATCACGCCTGTTCGTAGTTCCTGATAATGAGATTCCAATCGGGTGAAAACAACAATGTATTTTGATCATGCCTGTTTTCGCGGACACAAAAATGAATATTTAGATAAATAACGGGGTGGCCTAGAACTTGGCCCTTTCTCCAAGTGTCAAAATTCCATAAAAATGAGAAAAAGTCTTATTTTTGCATACAATCCACTGTACTGTGGGAAATGCTTCTCATTATCTGAGGGACTTCTTCCAGTAGTTTTTAAAGGTGAAAGAACATTTGTTTTTATCTTGTGGATTCTAAAAGATATGATAAAACGACAAAGAAAAAACAGGAAAGTAACACTCATATGTTCTTGATTTCTTCTTTTATTAGTACACACTTGTTAAAAGATACAGAGGAAAGTACAAAAAAATCTTATAGAAGGTATGATAATAAAGAAAAGATTCCCTATCTTGAGCGTAAATTTACGCCAAACGTGAGAAAGAAGAAGCCTAACACAAGTTTTCGATCTGAATTGTAGAACATGGTCTCTGACACTGTATAGAAGGTATGTTCCTTTATACTTAGCGTAGATTTACGCCAAATTTAGAACAAGTCAATACCTTTTTCATCTGACTTACGAGAAAAATGTCTCTGGCGTAAATTTGCGCTGTACAAAAGATTTAATCCTTACGTTCAGCGTAAATTTACGCCAAATTTCGAACAAGCCTAAAGAATCTCTTTTAAGAGAACCTTAGAGAAAATTGTCTTTGGTGTAAATTTGCGCTGTACGAAAGATATAATCCTTTACCATCAGCGTAAATTTACGCCAAATTTAAAACATGCCTAAAATACCTCTTTTCATCTGACTTAGAGAAAATTGTCTTTGGCGTAAATTTGCGCTGTACAGTGTCAGGAGTTTGTTTCTTTATAATGAGCGTAAATTTGCGCCATATTTAGAACAAACCTAAAGTACTTTTTTTTCAGAGTAATTGAGAAAAAATTGTCTCTGGCGTAAATTTGCGCTGTACAAAAGATGTATTCCTTACCTTCAGCGTAAATTTACGCCAAATTTAGAACAAGCCCTATAACCTCTTTTAAGAGAACCTTAGAGAAAACTAACTTTGGCGTAAATTTGCGCTGTACAAAAGATATAATCCTTTACCATCAGCGTAAATTTACACCAAATTTAGAACATGCCTAAAATACCTCTTTTCATCTGACTTAGAGAAAATTGTCTCTGGCGTAAATTTGCGCTGTACAGTCTGTCAGAAGTTTGTTTCTTTATATTAAGCGTAAATTTACGCCTTATTTAGAACAAGCCTAAAGTACATCTTTTTCAGAGAAACTTACAGAACATTGTCTTTGGCGTAAATTTGCGCTGTACACTGTACAGTCTGTCAATTTTTTTTATTTTTTATATATTGAGCGTAAATTTACGCCACATTTAGAACAAGCCTAAAGAATCTCTTTTAAGAGAAATTGAGAAAAAATTGTCTCTGGCGTAAATTTGCGCTGTACAAAAGATATAATCCTTTACGATCAGCGCAAATTTACGCCAAATGTAGAACATGCCTAAAATACCTCTTTTCATTCGACTTAATTTTTTTTTGTCTTTGCCGTAAATTTGCGCTGTACAGTCTGTCAGAAGTTTGTTTCTTTATGATGAGCGTAAATTTGCGCCACATTTAGAACAAGCCTAAAGTACTTTTTTTTCAGAGTAATTGAGAAAAAATTGTCTTTGGCGTAAATTTGCGCTGTACACTGTACAGTCTGTCAAAGTTTTTTTTTATATATATTGAGAGTAAATTTACGCCACATTTAGAACAAGCCTAAAGCACTTTTTTTCAGAGAAATTGAGAGAAAATTGTCTCTGGCGTAAATTTGCGCTGTACAAAAGATATAATCCTTTACCTTCAGCGTAAATTTACGCCAATTTTAGAACAAGTCAATACCTTTTTTATCTGACTTAAGAGAAAATTATCTGTGTCGTAAATTTGCGCTGTACAAAAGATTTAATTCTTGAGCTTCAGCGTAAATTTACGCCAAATTTAGAACATAATTAAAATACCTCTTTTTCATCTGACTTGGAAAAAATTGTCTCTGGCGTAAATTTGCGCTGTACAAAAGATATAACCCCTTGCCTTCAGCGTAAATTTACGCCAAATTTAGAATATGCCTAAAATCCCTCTTTTTCATCTGACTTAGAGAAAACTGTCTCTGGCGTAATTTTGCAAAAAGTAGGACTTTTTTTCATTTTTATAGAATTTCAACCCGGAGAAAGGGCCAAATTGTAGGCCACCCCGTTAAATGTAAATGTTGCTCTCTAAAAAAAGCGTAAATTTGCAACATGTAAAATTCAAAAAGCAAATAAAAATGTACCCCCTAGAAAGTACTGTACCAAGATTCAATCATTCACTGTTCCAAATAAAGCTTAATCTATCCTATTCTATGATATAGATAATAAGACTAAGTTAAAAAGAGCGTAAATTTACGCCATGAAAATAATCAACTCTGAAGACCTAAAAGAGCGTAAATTTATGCTATGAAGTACCAAGATTCAAACCCTTCCAGAAGATTACAAATCAAACTTTAATCTACCCTGTTCTATGACTGGAAAAGCACCAATTTGCCCCATGTTAAAGTATAACACTGAAAGAGTAAATTTGCATCATGTAAATAAATCTGACATGAGTAAATATACGTCCTAAAAAATACAAAGATTATATCCTTTACAAAATTTTCCAAGTCTTGTTGTTAAAGTCAATCATATTGTGTCCTGCTGTTGTTTGAAGAATTATGTACAGTAGTACTGTACTTCATAAAATAGTACAAATATTGCAATCTCAATCAAATTACATCAAGCTGTACATGTTATGTAAGTCGCCTTTTCAGGCTTGTTACACTAGTCCTTTTGAAAAAAACTCAAAAACTCAACTAAGATGTCAAAACAGTTTCCCCCTCTATCACACATCCACCACTAAACTAGGTAATTTACAGTTCAAAGTGCTTTATTTGTATACTTGGAAATTTAAATTTTCCAAGTGCAAATGTCGCCTTCATTTATTTCTCTTAGTTTCTCACCTTTACCAATTAGAAAAGGCAACACTCTACAATACCCTTCAAGATAAAAGTTCAATTTTGGGGCTGGTGGCATTTTAAACTTGTACTGCTGTCAGTGCTCGGCCAAGAATGTTGTTCGTACATGAGTAAATCTCTCCCTGTGTAGCACGTAGTGAGCTTTGAAGGCCTCGCTCCTTTTTTTCTTCTTGAGTGTTCCAGTGTAAATCTGTACAAATCATAAAAAGTGTGTTCAAATTATTCAAATATCATGAAACATGCCACTCATGTCAAATTTGATGTGAAATGATGACTTAAAAAGTTTTTAAACGTATAATTCTTGCAGGCCTACCATGCCTAATTGCTTAAAATTTCTAATACAGTAGGTATACGCTTAATGAAAATCCGGAGAGTGCAAAGGAGTGTCAGTAAGGTCTTAATTAGTCTCAGCTTGGCTCAAAGACAGAAGGTGCCAGGAGAAGAAAGTAAAACCAAAATGGATTTTTCTTCTCCATTTAGTTTAATTGAAATTTTCTTTCCCAGACATATTAATCATACTTTAAAATTGAGAGTTTAGTCAGCCCATAATTGTTGCTGATTAAAAATTGTACACATTATCTTTCCATAATTTTCAAGTACTTTCTAATAATGGAATATAATGTATGTTATAACAAATTTGATCAATGCATTTTGTGTTCTACTTTTAAACTTTGCCACACCCAGAAAGAAAGAAAGTTTTATTAAACAGCAATAAGTTGTAGATTTTCAAATACATTTTAGGCACAAGACACAGACAATACTGATCCTGCATTTCTCCATAAATTGTACACTTGACATCTTCTGAATAAGTAACACATTTTAATTGAGAATAAGGAATATTAGGAAGATATTTTAGAAATTTTTTTTTGAATATCATGCAACTCTATTAGAGGCCTGTATAGTGAATACAGTCTGTCACAGTATTATTCCATCAATCTAAGATATTAGACCAATTGATGAACTTCAAGTTATAAGGAAATCATAGTATACATGAAAGAAAATTCTATATATGCAGTATACAATTCTCAAAACCAACTTTTTGATATTTTACCTTGTACATGACTGCATGAGATGCTGAGGGTACATATACTGTATATATTTCAAGATATATTTCATGATTTCTTGTTTTACTTTTACTGTATGTACATGTAAGCAACAATGCTATTATATTATTATAAGCTCATAAAGAGAACAGAAGAAAATGTGAACACTTGACCAATGATCAGCTGCCACTTTGCTCAGAAGGAATTAATTTCTCATCACTATAACTACAACGGTAAATACATGTACCATCATGGTTCGCATGCCCATGCAAATTGACACCCATATCATATGACCCGGCCATTTATAAAAATGGCATCTCACACCAAGTCCCAAATCCCATGCCCCACATGGCATCCCATGCCCCACATGGCATCCCATGCCCCACATGGCATCACATGCCCCACATGGCATCCCATGCTGCACATGGCATCCTGTGCACCACATGGCATCCCATGCTGCACATGGCATCCTGTGCACCACATGGCATCCCATGCCCAACACCCTATGTCCCACGTGGCATTCCACCATATGTCCCGCAGGGTATCCCATCCTATGACCCACATGGCATTCCACCCTATGTCCCAAATGACATCCCACCTCATGCCCCACATGACATCCCATGCCTTGTCCCACATGGCATTCCACCATATCTCCCACATGGTATTCCACCAGTGTCTGACATGGCATTCCACCATATGTCCCACATGGCGTTCCACCATGTCCTACATGGCATCCCACCCTATAACCCACATGGATCCCATCCTACATGTATGTCCCACATTAATCCAACCATATGTACCACATGACATCCTTTCTATGTCCCACATGGCATCCCTCCCTGTGTCCTGCATCAGTAGCTTCCCACCTGATGTCACACATGGCATCCCACCATATGTTCCACATAGTATCCCCCAAATGTCCCAGTGACATCCTACTTTACGTCCCACGTGGCATCACATCCCATACCCTATGTCCCACATACTGTAGCCTCCTACCATATGTCACACATGGCATCCTACCCTATGTCACATATGGCATCCCAACTTATGTCACACTCTGTGTTACTTGTGGCATCCCACCATGTCCCACATGGCATCCCACCATGTCCCACATGACATCCACCCCATGTCCCTCATTGCCCCCATCCATGTCCCACATGGCATCCCTCCCTATGTCCATATGCAATCACATCCTGTCACACTCCTTGACTAAGCATACTAAATACAAAAAGTTTGGTCAGTTCATATACTGTAGCAACTTTATACAAATGCCAGAAATAATAAAGGCGGAGTTTAATAATCATGCCTGATACAACTGTTGGTGCCCAAATAATTTAAACAATTTTAAGGATTTCAAATTACAAGTGCTACAAGAGAGACACTTGAGGATCTCTGAAGAAAATTGGAAAATTATTTCATTTTACAGTTATCTTCTAAGAAATTATCAAGTGTTTTGTAGACTTTTTAAGGAAATTGTCTTCAATCCTGTCTTACATAAAGTGTCACTGAAAAACCTTTAAGATTTTGTAAGGAAATTCTAACCTTTCATAAGGATATCTGAATTCTGAAGAAACTTCAATATTTCTGAGGAATTTTCAAAAAACTTTAACATTTCTGAGGAAATCTCAAGAAAAAACTGTGGCCAGCCAGCCGGACGGGTAATCGTCATTACATAGGTTTGCATTCTGCTTTGAATGCGAACCAAAAACTAACCTCAGCAAAGCTTCTCCTCAATTCCATAAATCGCTGAACACTTTGAAGTACTGTATATCTCCCGGGTTGCACTGGGTTCTCACCACTTCATGACATCATATGAGAAGAATGCTTTTGACTTCTTTACATTGTCATCAAGGAGTTTTAAGTGACTTTCCTTCAGATGTAGTATCACCTTGACTGGTACATTTTCAGGTAGAGTACAGTACCTGTATAAGATTTCAAGTGTCCATTGAGCAATTTCCGTAAAATTCCGATTGATGTAGAGTCAGATCCAGGCAGCCATCTGCTGACCACAACTTGTAATTCATATGAATGTGCCCATTTTCATTGATGAACCTGAAATTTAAAATTGATATGAAAAAAAAAAAAAAGAATGTTTGGTATGTTTCTTGAGTGTTGCTTAATGATTAAAAATAAAAATTATACTGTACAATTATTAACTACATGTACATATCAATTTATGATACATTTGCATATTAAAGAATACAATTCCACAAAACTGATTTTTGCTTTGTTCCATTATGCAAGTTTCACATAAATAAAATGTGTCTGAAAATAAAATGAGCTTGTTAGCTATATTCATTTCATTGTAAACTTTTTGTTAAAACATTTATCTACATCTATACAAGTTTTTTTTTTGGTCATTACAAGACAGATGTGTTCATACTTTCTTAGACCCTTCCAAGTTCCTCATGGCAAGTCATATATAATTACAATATGTCACTTGGGAATACACTATTTTAATTTTACATGTGGTTAATATTTCAATTCAAAATTTGTATAGTTTATACTTTTGATATCAAATGAGGAATATTAATTTGTTTAAAAAATGTATAAGCCTAAAGGGTTATTCCATGCCAATTCAACAAGTGAAAATTGATTTCGATACCCAGTCTCAGATTTTGCTTAAAATTGGTCTATACAATACATGTAATGTTACATTATCAGTCTTGAATTTTTTACAATATTTAACTAACCTATACTGCATAGACATAAAAAAAAAAGGCAATACGTAACACATTACTGTACCGTAGCTTTGAAAAAAAGAAGTTAACAGATTTTCAATTTCAATTTTACATGAAGGTTTAAATTTTGACCAAAAGTCATTGCATTATTCCCTCTACTGTAGAAAGAACCCTCACTGTACTGGGACATATACCATGTACTGCAGTACTCTACTCCAATCTCAAATGCTGAGTACCAAGTGAGAGGGCAGCAAGCAAGTCCTCTTTTTTTAACTGTATGACAGTGACTCTACTGGGAATTAAACCCCGACCTTCCAGCTGGAGACTGGAGAGCGGGTGTGAGTTAACCAGTCGGTTTAATACTTTACCATTACAGGTGGATGTGGCTGCCTACTTTCAAGGAAAATGACTCAAATTAGCCTATCTATTATTTTTAAGCTCTTTTTTTAAACGGTAGGTAATATGAACTCCAGACAGCGTAAATTCCTCTTTGGGGTCATTATATCACTCAATGGAAAATACACCACCATCTAAAAATTTGTTCCAAAGGTGTAAGCCATTGTTATCACCGAAAAAGACCAAATTTTAATTTAGGCGAAATCGCAGCGCGCCGTCAGATTAAAAGTTACGAAAGGTCAAATATTGTTGAAAACTTAAAAATGGGCTGGGCCCACAAGCTTTAGAGACCAATAACTCAAAAAGTGAAGGTCCAAGAGATTAAGAATCAATTGTCATATTTAAAGTACAGTACTGTAGGAAACATAAATGATTGATCATTTGACCTTTACTTTTAAACCAGATCCACCTTTTATGGGGCTCACCCGAAATAAAAATCCATAAGCATGGGGCACTATTGTTACAGTCAATACGAGAAAACACACAATTTCGTGATTTCGACAAAAATTGCATAACTCAACTGAAAATTCCCTGAAATCTAATAATTGTCCGATTTGTCATACTGTATTTTCAGCAAGAGAGAGAAAAAAAAAAAATCCCGCACCCTGGAATGGCTGAAAACAAGGTATTTTTGTGGGGAAAATTAGACCCTAACGTTACGCTATGATAGTACCTACTGCGCAAAACTGCAATTTCCTATAATAGATACAGTACTTTCATAGGATGACATTTTGTTGCCAACACTGCGATCCCACAAGATTTTTTATTTTTCGCCAAAGGTAGATATTTTACTGCCACGCTGGTACGCCAAGTAACAGCCATCTACTTTTCCCGCCATTGCACTCCAAAGAAAAAAGTAAGTAATTTTTGTGTCTTAGTGCACGGAATGCAGACTGGGACATTTCTTGTGCAAATGACTTACCTAAAATCACTTATCTCTGTACAAAGTCAATGGGCCAGGGTCACTCTGGTGACTGTCAATTTGGTACAATGATGCACATGTGAGTCACCGTTTCAATGTCAATGACTCACCTTTGACTGACAAATGCATTACAAGACGCGACAATTGCGTTGTTGCGCACTTATAATTATTTGAATTTAACTATCTCAACGCTCTTGCTTTGTTAATATTAATAAGCCTAGTACTAGTACTACTACGCTCGAGGTTACACAGGCGATGTAGATACGCACTCAAATTGTTTTTAACATTTCTTTACGAAAGCGTCTTATCTTCTTATTGGTTGGAAAAAATGCTTACATGCGTCACATTTTAAATTTCTTCTAGTCAAGTTGCTCACAGAAAATCTGTCGAAACTTTATTTTGGAACAAAAAATGTGTTAAGTTAGCTTAGTATCCTTTTAAACTAGTTTTAGGAATGCAATTGAGACAATATTTACAAGTCTTTATACCAAAAATCAAGTTGCCCAGAATTACTAGGCAACTTTTTTTTTTTAAACACATGTTGAAGCCCATTGACAACTTTAAGTTTAAGCATGTAAATTTTATATGTAGGTAGGCCTAAACGTTAATACTCTGAGTCTGACCGAGTCTACATCAGAGATTAAGAGCGAATGAGTTGTTGAGTAGGCCTTATGAAGATTCGTAGTGGGCCTAAATTAGTCAGATAACATATGACTGCGTACTGTACTGTAGCCATAGGCATCGGCTGTACACGAGTATTGTTGCATGTATGATGTAGGGCATACTGAGTGAGATGTTTCACTAGGCCTAGGCCTAAATTGGTTTTTGACTGACGTAGCAGGGGTGGTTGAAATTAAGTTTACTCACAACTTACAATACAACTTGCATAATAGCATGCCACAACGTTGGTCGAGTGGCCTTTATGCTGAGAAATAAATCTTAGCTAGACCTGTACTGGGCTTGGCCATAATTGCATAGGCCTATCCTATGCCTAACGAGGTAGGCTAGTGCCTCGGCGCTTTAGGCCCCACACAGACTGTACGGTGCCGTACGACGAGGACCAATACTAGTCAACCATCCAGTGCCCAAATTAATGTAGCATTTCCAATAAAGTACTCACCATAAAATGTTTCATTCTAATCGGTCTCTGACTGAGTAAGCACATCATCGTCCATTTCACTAACGATCAGTAACGTTCTGTTCACTTTCGGACTTCATCATGCCATGTAGCACAGTGAGAGAGCAGCGTAGGCATATATATTGCGGATCTAACGTTACAACCAGCAGCGCAGACCTCACGTGATTAACTGCAGCCAGTTTTGAATATCCCGCGTGATTGACTCACACGTTCAAACACGATTACGTAATACTTTAACGGTCAGATCCAATTCAGACCAGTTTTTCACAGCATAGGAGCAGAAAGACTTTTATACTAGGTTACAGTCAGTGCTAATTGCAAGTTTGGCTGAAATGGCCGTTTTGAAAAAATTATATATTTTCAGTCCCGCGGCCAAATGAAATTCGACCGAATTTTTCAGGGTCCAGGATTTTCAAAAAAGGAGGGAGAAGAGGAAGTCATGACAATGTATGGCTTTACTGTTAAAAGTGCATTGGTGAAATTCCAAAAGGAGACGGGGAGGGGGAGGGTCCAAACCACATTGTCCCCCTTCTGGATCCGCCCTTGCTTGTGAATCTTATTAAGCTAAACTTAGGCCTAGGCCTATATATTCGTTCCTTAATTCAAAAACTCGTACAAAATTAGGCCTACTCAGTCTAGGCCAGGCTACATCTATGTTTAGCAAGCATGGGCTACGTGTACAGGGGCCCAACAAATAGGGGGACCCCACAAATAATCCTTAACCTTACTCTACCACATGCACCGGCAATATCACGTACGGGTGGGGCGCCATTGCCCTGGTGCATCCCCGGCTTCAGAATCTAGTGCTAATATGCCTCACAAAGCAAGAAAACCGCCAAAGCGGCCCACCGGGGGCTGAGACTCTCCCCGTTCAGACCGTCTTTGTGCCCGGGGCACCTCGACCGATACAATTTTAACGATGAAATTTTAACCCCTGCTGTCCGCCCCTGATCAGGTGCGGATTTTAGTGAGAATGCCGGCTTTATTCTATAGTGGTTGCATTTGGAGAGGGAAAATCCCCAACAATTTTCCCCCTGGGTCAGTTCAAAATGTGTGTGTGCGTGTGTGTGTGTGTGTATGGGTGTGGGTTTGTGTGTTTCTTTCGTAGTGTTGGTAATTTACCGACAGAGATTTTTCACGTTTATGCGTATGCCATGTTTTTCTTCAGAAAGCAGATTTCCTTAGTCTGATATAATCTGAAGTTAGAAGTCCATCCTGATTTGCCGACTGACCAAAACAAATGCCGACATGCATGCCAAAGAAAATAATCGATGTGTTAAGTGGACTACTGGGTGTTTAGCCTCCCCTCCCTCCCCCTCCCTTCATATTCCGGATCCCCTTCCCACCGACCGACCCACCCCCACAAAAAAAAATGTTGATGATAATAATAATAACAATGATAAATAATGATAATAATGATGTTAATAATAATAATGCTAATAATAGTAATAATAATAATGATAATAATAATAATAATAATAATAATAATAATAATAATAATAATAATAATAATAATAATAATAATAATAATAATAATAATAATAATAATAATAATAATAATAATAATAATAATAATAAATAATAATAATAATAATAATAATAATAATAATAATAATAATAATAATAATAATAATAATAATAATAATAATAATAATAATAATAATAATAATAATAATAATAATAATAATAATAATAATAATAATAATAATAATAATAATAATAATAATAATAATAATAATAATAATAATAATAATAATAATAATAATAAATAATAATAATAATAATAATAATAATAATAATAATAATAATAATAATAATAATAATAATAATAATAATAATAATAATAATAATAATAATAATAATAATAATAATAATAATAATAATAATAATAATAATAATAATAATAATAATAATAATAATAATAATAATAATAATAATAATAATAATAATAATAATAATAATAATAATAATAATAATAATAATAATAATAATAATAATAATAATAATAATAATAATAATAATAATAATAATAATAATAATAATAATAATAATAATAATAATAATAATAATAATAATAATAATAATAATAATAATAATAATAATAATAATAATAATAATAATAATAATAATAATAATAATAATAATAATAATAATAATAATAATAATAATAATAATAATAATAATAATAATAATAATAATAATAATAATAATAATAATAATAATAATAATAATAATAATAATAATAATAATAATAATAATAATAATAATAATAATAATAATAATAATAATAATAATAATAATAATAATAATAATAATAATAATAATAATAATAATGAATAATAATAATAATAATAATAATAATAATAATAATAATAATAATAATAATAATAATAATAATAATAATAATAATAATAATAATAATAATAATAATAATAATAATAATAATAATAATAATAATAATAATAATAATAATAATAATAATAATAATAATAATAATAATAATAATAATGATAATAATACAGATGTTCGGAGTTCTTAATCGTATCCTAAATTTCGAATTTGTTAACTAACATCTCAATTAGCTGATTAGGGTTATTAGGCCCTATTGCTAATATCTACACAAACTGTATGTATATGTAAAACACACCGACTGCCCGATAATCCCTTTTCGTATATTCCTTTTACAAAATAAGCACCAATTTTCTTTAAAAATTGTCCATTATTTTCTGAGACAAAATTCTTGACAAAACTCGTTGGAACATGCAAACTTCGTAAAAATTGTATATTGCTTTTAATGAACATATATCATTTTTATATTCAACGCATCAAAAGGCCCGAGTCTTTTATATCCCAAAATTATTTGTAAAGGGGGTGGGGAGTAAGTAGGAAAAATTTTCGTAAAATTATTGGAAATTTTGAGACAAAAACTGGCAACATTTTCAGTAAATCCAAGACATTTTCACGAAAAAAGAGGATATTTCTCAAAAACTGAAGCAAATTTTACAAAAATGAAAGAAATTTCCCGAAAATTCCATCTTTGCAAGTAAGAGTAGAAAGAAAATGGGGAATCTTACTCTTCAAAATCAATTCGTCAGACCTTCGTTATTGAGAGGGGAGGGGACTGGTACTAATAAAATTATTGTGAGTCTCTGGGGTACCTGGTCCCTAAACTGTTCACGTAACTGATAAATGACTTGTGGCACTTTTGTTTAGTAGTTTTTCGTTCCGTATATGCTATAATCTTTAATCAGTGTGCCTATTGTTTGACAGTTGCATAATCTCCCTCCCCCATTCAATGTTGACCAATTTTAATGTTTTGTTTTTCTTTTCCTTTCTTCAAATAATAGATATCGGCCTATAGATATAGGGTTATAGGCCTAACCACAAAGAACTTCCAACTTTGGAAAGGGGGAGTGGTGGGGAATTAAAAATCGACGAAGGAAATAGCCAACTTTATGCACAATATTCACTGCAATTACACTGAAATAACACAATTTCAAACGTTTATTTACACCACATTTTATTCTATATATGCCTATAAATGCGAACAAAGCCAGGGGTGTAAAGGAGTCTGGAAAAATTGGCAAATCTAGAAATAATTTGGAGATATCTAGTAACAGAGAGATTGTTGTTTACAAATGATGTCTAGTTCTTTATTTTCCTATATATATATTTTTCACTTTGCAAAATATTGGGTGGTAAATACCCCCTCCCCCTCCCTCGCCGGTCGTGCCGCACCTGAATTTGTATATTCTGTTACTTTAATCAGATCAGGAGAATAATCCCCCGACCAAATAGTGGAACAAATGTGAAAGATGCAGAAAAATCAATATGTTGTAAATAATTACAAAAACATTACACGGTAAATACTGTAGTACTTAACTTTTAAAATAATATTAACAGCTCTGGCTACAGTTTTAGATAGTGAATGAATATGATTTCGCCAAGTAAGATTTGAATCAATTGTAATTCCCTGGAATTTAGAATTGTTGACTTTGTCAATTTTGACATTATTCATAAAAATCTAAAACTCCCACGTTTTACTACACGATCCAAACACTACAAAATTTGTTTTAATAAGATTTCAAGATAGTTATTGGCTCTATATCACTCATTAGAATTATATAATTTATCCTGAAGAAGTCTGGTATCTTTTTCCCGAGAAGAAAATATTAGTATCATCAACGAATAAAAGTTCTAATGCATCATGGCG
The DNA here is from genome assembly GCA_020152595.1 of Chiridota heheva. Lineage (NCBI taxonomy): Eukaryota > Metazoa > Echinodermata > Holothuroidea > Apodida > Chiridotidae > Chiridota > Chiridota heheva. Next base: position 97,536 of record JAIGNY010001871.1, read on the forward strand.
TACTGTATGTGGTATATGTCGTTGACATAATATGAACATAAGTGGTCTCAAAATGGAACCATGTTGCTCCACAATTGATATGAAAGGAGTCAGAGCTTTTATCGCTAAACGAGGTGAAGTGAAGTTTATTTGAAATACTACAACTGAACCAAGAATGTGCTATACCTGATACCATAATAAGAGAGCTTTGTTGAGTTATTTCATGGAGCTATTAACTGAAAGGAAAACCACTTTCTCATGCTCAAACCACCTCCCGCAAAACAAAATTCAATTATCCCGCCGTAATTCACACTGCAAGCTATTCCCAATCACTGTTGGTTTTAAGTTACATCTGCCCACACAACACCGAAAAGTCCAACAGAGGTTTGTGTTACCGATATTAGAGGAATTTTTATTTACAGAATACAGGCATAGGAGAGCTAGCTCGGCTGATGTTATTATCTTGTAAGAAGTTGTGAATACGAATAAACATAGGACGCTCAAGGAGTTTTGAGAAACTTGGTACAACTAGGAATTTGTTATTTGGGTTTAGAAGCGTGGAGTTATAATTAAAACGGAAACAGAACGATAATTGTCAAAATAAATTTCATCCCCTTTTTTTTAGATGGTTATTGGAAAGGGGTGGTGTGGGGAGGGTGGGGGTGTGGGGTGGGGAGGGGAGGGGGATTGTACCGATTCCTACGCCCTGTTTTTTGTGTATGGGGCGCGAGCCCGAGTTCAAGCTTTGCTGTACCGCGTATATATGTATTGTATTTCACTTTAAGGCACATACCAGGGAAAGCACACGTCAGTCACAATGACTTGTTTTCAGTGTGGACCCAAATGAATTTGTCAGGATGAAAAATGGATGAACACCGGATTACCACCCTGCTCTTTTTCTAGAAGTGTTCAGAGAACCAGGCAGGGGTGAAACGGTGAGCGCCACCTTGCAACCATTGGCCATTTTGAGTTACAGAGGTTATAAAGGTGGGAAGGAGGTGTGATAGGCCTATGTCAAAAGCTGTTAAGAGTGAATACGCGTATCTCAACATTTTGCTCGTATACATGTGTGAACAATGCATGAACAGTTAAATGTAACATGATAACAACAAAGGGAACTAATATAAACAGTGCGTTAATTTGGTCTCAAAAATTATTCTTGTTCCCCATAAACAAAAAATCAAACAACGCAACCGCATGTGTGCGTATGTGTAATTATACTGTTATATAGCGAAACGTCATTAAAATCGACCCAATGCTTCATCTTGTAGGTCTTAATCAGTCGGTTAACTCAAGTTGAATCGCCAACTGCAACACAAAATGTTGGCTTCTCGCCTGATACACCCAGCCACACCCTTGGCTACGGAGTGAGCCTTTCATTATTATGAATAGGGTATACCTTCTGAAAAAATGGTCACAGTAAACTCACCCAGAAGCGTGGGAAGCGTGATGCAGGGGGAAAGCTGTCTTGGCAGGCCCAGATTTCACCTAATTATCGGTCTGCCATTGCATGCTTTCTTGCCGGTCTGCCGGTTGGGAGGTAAATTTGATAAATTATTTGCAAAAATTGAAAAAAGGGGTGAAAGTATTAATATTTTGTTAAATTTTGGTAAATTTCCCGAAATTGAAGAAAATGAAGGAAATTGTTCCTTGAAAGAGATTTCCCCTATCATAACAACAACTTTTAATATAAACTTTAGTTTAGCAGTAGGGGCGTCGCGAACGTTCACACATTGGGGGGGGGGGGGGGGGGGGGAGTGTCAACTTGAACTAATTTGCCCGAATTTGTTATGCCCGAAATTGAGGTAACATGACTTTTAAGTTCACATACATATCAATATTTGCAGTTACAAGTTATTTATATTTAAGTGTTCGGAACATGGCATGAAGATGAGGCGCAGGGATGCAGGCCCGGCGCAGCCTCTTTTTCTGTGTGTTTGATTTTTGATTCCATTTTTTTTTTTTTTTTTTTTTTTGCTTTTCAAAATTTGCGGTCAAGTTTTTCGAATGACATTTTAGATCGTGATTTGAATGAAAATAAATGGTCAGGGGTGGATCCGGAGGGTGGGGTGCCGGGGTTGTATGCTCCGCATTCGGTTGCAAAGTGCCCCATATTACCTAAAATGTGCCCTTGCATGTTTTATACACTGCCCAACCTCTTACCTCTGTTCCACGCACCCGCCTGATGCTCACCAAATAAAAACGCATATTTTAAGTCTAAAATTTGATATGTGATTCTCCCTTGATAGTTAGCTGATCAATAGCTAAAAATGGCAGTTTCGGAGCTTTACATGCATGGCCCCTTGTGGAGAGTGGTGTATCTAGCTTTCGGCGCCAGAGGTGACAAAAAGTGCCCAAAAATATGGCTTTTTAATCTGATTTTTGGCTAAATGAAAAAATATCAGGCCAATATTACAGAGGCGATATCGTCATATGTGCACAATATTTAGAATTCCTTTTAAATTTTTTGATTGGTTGAAATTTTGCTGCGCGATTCGTTGTCTCGTATTGCAGGGAAGTGCCATTTAAATGGCACTTCCTGGTATTGCAAGGTATATAGTTATTTAAAACGACATGAAAGTCACTAGACGAGATAGCCCAGATGCTTGCGGCGATCGCAGGAAAACGCTTTTTTTTAAATCATGCCGTGAGTTCAAGCCCCGGTAGAATCGTTTATTTTGATTTCTTGCTTTCATCTTCTTCTTTTTTTCTCAGTAATTTTCATTTGTGACTATCATTGTAGTATTATAATACTAAAATTTCATTTTCGCTTTCTGATAAAAAAAGCATTGAAAAAAAACATAAGTTTCTCGCCACAGTAACGCAATGCACTGTGTATGTAATTCTGCACACACAACGTACATGCTAGTGTCTGGCTGTACTGTGTGGTACAAACAGACAGAGGATCGATCTTGCCTCCCCAACCGGAAGTGACGTCAAAATAAAGTATCCCCCATTTTTACCGTATTTTACTAAGACGAGCCTCCCTCTTTAAGTGTTGTCAAACAAACCAAAGACTAACAATTTGACACATAATTTAACAACTAAACAAAACTTCATGAGATTTAAGTTTAAGTTTTATTATAAGTCTACCAACTTATTTGCATATATGAGGGGATGTAGGATGGACGATTATTAAGCATGCATATTAAGGCCATTTTAAAACAAAATTTGGGCCATTTTAAACTAAATTTCTGCGACTTTTAACGAAATTTGCGCACTGGAAATTAGATCAATTTTAAATGCTCTAAACGATTTTTAACATCATTTATACAATTTCAAACAAGCTTTGGGTGACTTTTATTACCAAATTTGTGCATTTTTACCTACTTTGGGAAAGTTTTAACCAAAAATACACGGTTCTTGCACGAATATGAATAAAAAATTATTCTACACTGTTTAATATAATTTCAGTTTCACTTCCGCACAAGAGGACACAGACTTTCGCAATGGGTGGGGGAGGAGAAAGATGGGGGGGGGCAGGGGCGGGGGGAGAGGCACGGCCTCTGGTTTATATCACCCATTTTGTGAAAATTTGTTATGAACATGTTACAATTTTACGTAAAATTGCCATTAAGGCACATGCTACCAACTTGTGCCGAGTCAAGTTGCCATGCAGCCATGCATGGCATTTCGAAACACGTAGTTGTCATTGGTCCCTGCTCGAAGGCTCCCACGACCTATGTAGTTTGAAAAGTTGATGTGCCCCAGCCAGCCAGTGCTAGTGGAACAATTTTAGTGAAATTTTCGACAAAAAACTATTAACCCGCCAAATTTTCCGAATATTTAGCCCCAAATAGTCAATGCGTGGACTTATTTTTGAAGAAATGTTCGAAATTTTGAGCAAATAAATGGCCGAAAAATGTAGGTTTTTTTTTTTTTTTTCTGTTAAAAACACACTTTTCGAACACACTTTTGGTGCATGTGATGGTATGCCAATCTTTGATACGTCTGAGAACTTTTATATCACTGGAATGGCTTGTCCACCAAATAATTTTTAGATATAGGCCTTTATTTCCTTGCTCAATGTACAGAGGCCGAACAGCTGAGAGGGAGGGTGCTCAACTGCTCAACGGGGATATTGCCGTAGACACAGGGTTCTAAGAGGCCCGCAGGTCATTAGGGCCTGTAAGAGCGAGGGGCAGCAAAAATTGGTGAAAACATATGCTTGACATGAATAGATGGGGCGAAAATGGTGTAATTGAGACAAAAATAGATGCACCACCTTTTTTGCTCTTCATAGGTTTTTCAGTTTGCCACCCCCTCCCCTACCCCTCCTGCTTCCTCGGCCCCGCAGTCCTCTCGACGGATCTATGCGGAGGCATGCATAGATTTATAAAGAGTCGCCTAAAGGGGAAAGAACCCGCCCCAAAATGTCCATCAAATATTGCGACAAATCGAGAATTTGCCAAAATTTTGAACATCACCTTTATTTTTAGCGTTGATGGAAATGAACTTTCGCAAATTCCTTTTCATACGGCTCTTCAACATTTCATTTATAGGCATAATCTTTTTTTCATATTATTTTTGCACAGCGAAGTGTGTGTATGTGTGTAGCCCCTTTGGGGAGGGGGAGGGGCTAAATCCCACAAGTAGCCGCAATCCTTGCAGTATATAACGTTGCGAAACCGACAATCCGATAGGTTCAGTAACATAGGAGGCAGGAATCAGGATCAGCACCAGAGGAGGGGAGGGCAACTAAGGCCTACCCGAAATTTTCGGGCAGGAGCTAGTATGATACACAAATTTGGGGCGGCAATTTTTGGGTGGGTAGGTACAATGAAAATAATAAGAAATATGTTAAGAGAAAAAAAAAATATTTTGAGTATCATACTCAAACAGCGAAACTGCCTTCCTGCAAATTCCTGAAAGCTTTTTCATCAATTTTAAGCCATTTTGGGCATTTAAATATGCAAGGAATTTTCAAAGCTTCAGGGGATGAAGTTCCATCCAAATATAGCAGGAGAAAAACCCTTCCAAAAATTTCAGATCTGGCCCAGATTTAAATTCCAGATTTAAGTTCCAGATCTTGGACAGATATGGAATTTATATGTCTGTTTGAAGGTCAGATCGGGCCTGATAAAGAATAGGGCAGATATGAATTCAAGCTTGATCTGACTCAGATCGAACTTAATCTGAAATTTGGCACTGATCAAGTTTAATCTGAACCATATCATTGAATTTATATCTGCCCAATTCTTTACTTCATCTGAATTGATCTGGCCGGATCAAACTTAATTTTTGTATAAAATTTACTCTAATCCAGGTTATATTTGGCTTTATCTGGCCAGTTCAAATTTGTATAAACTTTGTTAAAGACAGATCTGGACTTTTTGTAAAGGAATTTAGGACAGAATTTTAAAGAATTGCAAAGAGTTTGATCTGTCCTCTATTTCATACATCACGTTTTTTTGTGTGTGTCATAATTATATAGGGCTCGCGGTCCAGTAGCCTGCGCGCTAAAGAGCCCTTGGTGGGATCCAGGGGGCGAACTTGGTGTAAGGTTGGTGGTGCAGGAGGAGGGGGGGGGGGGGGGGGAAGGGTAGGTTGGCGACAAAGCCCCCGGAATCTTTGCAAATTTATTCTTTTTTGATGCCAACCGAGAACATGATGGCCCCACAGGGAACAGTGGCGACGATATAGACTTGTTGTCGGAAATGACGCAAAACGTTTGCCAAAGAGGGCAATGTCTGATAGAGTTAGCTATAACCTCGGATTTGCCTCAACATTTTAGATCAAGAACATTATGACAAAAATTGCACATGAGAATACAAATTTTAATGCCCCGGCCAAAAGGGGAAGAGAGGGGAATTTTCTCCTGCCGGAAGGCTTCGCCACTGCAACAAACACGTCTCAGGGCTGTTTTTCACCCCTTCCCCCGCACTGTTTTGCTTAGCCTACAGGCCTATAGCTTAGCAGGCCCGTCGCTTATTTTGTCACGGAGCAGGCTTCCAGCAGGGGCATAGGAAAGGTCACCTCTCAGTGGAAGGGGGAGGAGGGGGACAAGAACCAATAAATTCCCGGTGACAAATGCAAAAATTGCACTGATAAAGAGTGCAGATTAGAGAGATCTCATTGGAAATACACTAATTAAGCAAAATAAATAAATTGAAACTTTTCCTCTAAAGGCCCTTCATGTAGAAAATAATTTATGCTTGCTGGAAAATTCCTAAAACCTCAGAAAATACCAAAGTTATTAAAATGTTAATGAAAGCCTTAAAACGTTAGCAAATTTATCAAAATGCCTGAAAGTTAAGATAAGGTTAACGTCTAAAACTATTAAAATTATTGAATATATATAGTCACACTGACGCGCACCAACAGACAAACCGTACCAACAGAGATTACTGTTAATTAAGGCCTATTTATTTTTGATCTGAAATGTCTGTATAGTATCCCTGCTACCACACTGCGCTGTATGTACGTACGTACGTACATGTACTGTGTTGACCCGGTGACTAGTTTGAGTCCAGTGATGACCGACCGTTGAATTTAGCGCGAGATGATTCGATATTAGATAATGGATCTTCACTTCAGACGAGACTGGCCGAGGCGGATCTCTTGTAGGCCTATAACTTGTAACACAGTGACAGAATGAGGGTCCGGTGATGTTATCGTTCGTACAAGTTTGGTTCTAGCCTTTTGAGAAGAAATACAATTTCGGCTAGGCCTACCAAACATTCGTCGGAAGTATTTCATCGTCGGTTACCCAGCCATCATTCTAACGTAAGGCTTAGTTATTATTAGTTGTGCGAAAAATTCTTAGTTACACTTTTCATGCTGTACCCAATGCAGAATTGATTATTCATTTACAGCCTAAAATAATGTTTTCTTGTTTCAAATGGTTTTTTTATTTTTAAGTAGGATTTAGCAAGGCCATATGCCTACTGATTTAGAATTTAGAATAAAATTTAACTAACGTTTGGCCTAACAAGTAACGTTAAGGAGATTTGCATTTTTCAAAAGGCGTGAGGCTTTTTTAATTATTAGTCACTTAGGGCCTATTTATAGTATAGGCCTAAAGCTTTTTTCATGGTGTAACAATTTGCAATGGGCAGTTCCAGAAACTGTCAAGAGTGGATGCATGCTTCGGAGTCTCGATGTGTTTAAGATCGAAGCTGTCACTGTCAATGTCAGTGTGTGTTGGTGGCAACTGTAGTGTAGGCCTAGGCCTATGCGGTAAATATTATAGACCTAGCCTAGTTATTGTCACAATCCACATAGGCCTAGGCCTACACGTATGTTATCACTGTGACATTTTTTTTGTGTACGTTGCAGATACCGTGTTTCCAATTAAACTCACACTTAAGCAACCCATATTTTCCTAAATGTGATAAACTTGTGTTCTTTCCGCACAGTGTGGTGGGTCTTTTAATTTTAGTATGACTTACTGTAGCTGTTGAACAGTTTTTAATCAGCAATTTTTAATGGGAGAATTTTAAGTTTGGTATTTTCCACCGATTTTGCTTAAGTGTGACTCGAATTGGAAACATGGTATCTGCAGCAACCTACATACACAAAACAAATGTCCCAGTGAGAACATACGTGTTCGTTGGTTGTGACAATAGCTAGGTTATTCCTATGCACGCCAATAGAGATCAATCCCCATTTTTTTTGTTTTTTTTTGGGGGGGGGGGGACTTTACACAGCTTCCCAGAAAATATTCTACACTAAATTATTAAAATCTTTCATTATTAGATTCACAACAGATGTACTGTTTATCCACAAAATCCAGCCATTTAAAACTTACTTGGAAATGTTAGAATATATCTATATTCTGTGAGTCTTCTGTTCGCAATGTGAACAGCTATTCAGCCGTTACTATAAGAGCAGAAGTAAATTTTGTTGATACTTGATGAGGTCAAAGTTAGATAAAAATGTTTGCTTGTTGTTAGTTGAATCTATTTAAATATGCATGAGTTGTGTTAAGGTCCAACTGGGAAAAACTTTCTCGCCAAAACAAGCATAAAGGGTTTTCTAATTTTGTCTTTTTTAAGCATTTAAACAACTTTAAAGAACTATGTATATGAATTAAAGCAAGAACTGGCAGAAACTTCAAGAAATAAACGATTCTTGGTACAATTTTAACAATAAGTTTTACTCAGTTATCATTTCATTGAGCAAATGAATTTGCAAGTTTTAGCACACAGTGGTTGGCAGTTTAAACTGACATAGAGGCCTACATATTTTTATCTCAATTTTATCACAGCTACACCACACATCCCTACTGTAATTGGTCATCATATGTTGTTTTAAAGGATTAGAGATACAGTTCAACATTGATTAGGCGACCTAGGTTGAATGTTTTGTTTTTTCATTTTTAACAAAATCTTGAATTTATGCAAAGTGGTTGAAATTCGGACCTACACTGTAGGCCTATACCAATGTGGTGTTTATACAGTACATAGAACATCACCCAAGTGTTTTATTGTTTTTTTGCAATTAAGTCAATGTACTGTAGTTTATCTTATTTACTTTTTAATTTACAGATTAGAAGCCGGTGTGGTCATGTCGATGAAATTCAAGCTAAGAAATCCATGCGAAGATAGTTAATAAGGTAAGACTGTGTTTATGGGTTGAATTCCAATTTTAAGCCCAAGTGGTAATTCTTAGTTTTGTATAAGTTGTCCCAACAAAACACTTCAATACATTTGACGGAAAAGCCGGTTGATCTTGCGCGTACAGTATACCAGTTGCGTAGGAAGATATTTGTCCCTACATTCCTACAATATGTTTGAGTTTTTTTATTGTGGTAAAACTTTGTTGAAGGGGGGGGGGGGAAGGAATTATTAGGAAATTTAGTAAAATTTCATAAAAATAGAGGAAATTTCATGAATATTAAAGCAAATTTCAATAAAAAGAAGAAAATTTCCTGAAAATTAATGACAATTTCCAGAAAAAGGAGACAATTTTCCCAAAACGAAGGAAATTTCACAAAAATTGAAGAAAATTTCATGAAAAGGAAAAAAAAATGCTGAAAATTAAGGAAATTTCACAAAAATTAATGAAAATTACACAAAAAAAAAGACAATTTCCTGAAAATGAAGGAAATTCCACGAAAATTGAAGCAACTTTCACAAGAATTGATGCAAATTTCCTGAAAACGTGGAGAAATTCCTGAAAATGAAGGACATTTCACAAAAATTGAAGCAAATTACAGCAAATTTTTCAAGAATGAAGACAATTTCCTGAAAATAAAGGAGATTTTACGAAAATTGAAGGGAAATTTCCCGAAAATTGGAAATAATTTCCTAAAAATGAAGAAAACTGAAGATTTCTCAATAATTGACAAATTTTTCTGGAAGAAAAGATGCCATGGAATCTGATCCTTCAAAATCAATACGACCTACATTATTGGGTGGGGGAAAATGGTACCCCCCCTCCCTTCTTTCCCTCCTTCCCCCTCCCAAACAAATTATTGGACCTCCTTTTCCTACACCACTATAAACTGTACAGATTGAGTCACTCTACATGAAGGTGTCATGCAATTTGCCAATTTTTTCTGTCAAATTTAGGTGTATATACTAGTTCCAATATATTCCCTGCAAAAATATGCAAGTTTGTAGCACAACATATTGATAGGTACCTGGAATATTGGCCCTCAGATATTGGCAAAATAAAAGCATGTACTGAATAGAGCTGTGACCGTTTAGCATGTACACGCTACACGCTCGCAAATCTTGTAAACGTTCACTAAATACTTTATTGCGAGTAATTGTTTTTCAGTGTCTTGCCGTTGAAAATCAATATTCATGATTCAAATCACACACACATTTGGCTGACAAAATTCCAATCAATGACGTTTTACAAACTGTAAACCCGATTAGCATAATCCTTTTTAAATGTGCGAATCACAAATGCGCAGTAATCACCAATGAATGGGGATATTGTGCACTTTGATTTCGCCGAAATCTGAGTAATTTAACTTGTAAAATGCACCGCGAATGTGCAGCAGTAAACAGTGAAACTAACAATAGGCCTAACGTTAAGCCATAAGGCTTTAAATCCCACGCAATCAAGGCCCGTTTTACAAGCTGTTAAATCGACCCAAAAACACTTGAAAAATACTTGAATCGTGAAAATCAGTACATTTACATGTAAATATTGCCTGATGAGTCAAATAAATTTTGCAAGAAGAAAAAATATTGCATAATAAACAAACAGAAAAAGGTTTTAACAGAGCTGAAATTCTGCATGCTGTCGCAAAGATGGCGGCCATTTTTTCGAGAGGAATGATATTTCAGAACTTCCTGGTGGTGGTGGCGTAGTTTTGAAATGTTTTACAACGAGGTATATCATAGGCCTATTGTGCAAGATTTTCACAGAAGAACTTTGAAAGCCGTAGCGAATAGGATAAAAAAGTTACGTGATGTTGAGTTTAAATGACATTGAAAGGAAGTTATCTGTTCTTTCTAAACTGAATTTCCATGCATATTTTCCATAAAAATGATGATTTACACTGTAGAAGTAAACTTCTTACGATTTGAAAAGCAAAACTCAGCGTCTATTTGGGCAATGGAGTCAGTACTTTTGCCATACTGGTTGCGCAATTTTTTTACTTCGCTTTGTAGTTTTGGAGCAATTTTGGTGTATTTCCGAAAATTACGGTACTAAACGCATGTACACGATACACGCTCGCTTTTTTTGGTGTACACGTTTACTAAAATCCCTAAACGGTCACAGCTCTAGTACTGAAGACAGTACAGTATTATGAAAGGGGGAAAAAAATTTAGTAAAGAAATGTGTCCTTCCAATACATATAAATTTAAAAATAAGTTTGTACACTAGAATCAATATTAGAGAATAAGTTCATCTTAGAAGAAAGAGTGGACATTAGCAAAAACGAAATGGTGAAAAACATCAATATTTTATTCTGTTAGAAGATATTGAAGGTAAAGTCCTGTCTTTTAAATTGATCAATATTTTAAAATAAATCAAAAATATTTGTTCAAACTTTCTTCAAAGGTATATGATACTGTTTTAGTACTTCCCCGAAAACTCCAATGGTTGTTAGTCACAACATCTAAAAAAGTAAATGCAATACAATAAATACACAAAACAGGACTGGAAATTAATATTGGTTAATCACTAGCCCATCTGACCTTCTCATTTCACTAAAGCGTTCCACAAGCCCATTTCTTCACATCACACATAAACATACTAGAATTCTGATTATCAGACTTGCCCGATGGGCTTGAATAATATGAATGATATGGCTTCTTACCAGGGTTCTAGCTTGACAAGTTTGAGTGCTGGGCTCCAGTGACAATCCAGGTGACCCCCTAGACCCCCCTCCCATTAAGAACTGTTTAAATTTAGTCCACTTCTATTGACAAATTGTCAATGAATAAGTTTTTTTTAATAAGAATGCTAGAAGAATTTACAAAACATTTTTGTGTACAATAGATATTCAAAATACAATGGATATTCAACTGTCAAAGTGCCCCCCAATCTTCCTCCAAAAAGAAAAGTACAAACATATGTCGGAAACTCTTCTCTCAATTCCCCATTGTTAGTCATCTTGCCCAAACTTTTTACCACTTTAATTTTCGTCCCAGTATTGTTCATCATGGAGTTATTCTCAATTAATAGTTTCATGGTTGGACAAAAGCCAAGCGGCACATGTTTCTAACAATTACGCAACAACTTCCGTCAATATCAAATCCCCCACAAATCAAAAAAATATCGATCAGTTCGTTATAATGTTAAGTGCATATGGGGTTTATAATAAATGTGATTGGTTACTTACATTTGGACCGGTCTATAAGCACGCCTTGGGCTCTTCTTGGGGGTGTAAAATTTACTTTGTAAAAGTTTGTTTCTATGGTAAGTGACGGACTTGGCAAGCTGCCAGCAGTGATTCACAAAGATTAAAATGTGAACCTGAACTGTGTGCATACGTATGTTTATGCATGGCGCTATCTCAGATAATAGCTCCATGTTTATGCAAAGAGCTTCATGTATGGGTGATTTTATGATAATATGTACGTTCAATTGCGTTAAATTCCTATAGTTCATTTGTTTTGATCGGAATTTATTTGATGTGCGTAATGTATGTTATGTTATGTGTGTAAATCAGCAGATGACATAAATAGAGCGAGATTAGATGACATAAATAGAGCGAGATTAAAAGGAGATCAGTCGCCAGTGCACCACAACTGGTTATCAAAGGCCGTGGGCATTGACTTGGTTGTCGATGTTATGTCTGTCCGTACAATGTACCTGTGTTCTCGTCTGGGTCGTATTAAGCGTTTCGTGATAGCATTGTTACTATCATCACTGAATACGCAGGCGACGATCCCGTCATTGTAATTGTGTGTTCACTCGTCGTCGTCGAGTAGATCTGTTTAAGCACTTAATTATTTAAGCGAATTGAACTTTTAAGTTCTGGGTGGAAGAGTGAATCTTAGAGCCGAGTGCTGGGCGGGAATTGCGAGTCCTGGGCGGGCCTGCCCAACGCCGCCCACCGTAGCTAGAACCTTGCTTCTTACCTATTTCAAAGGTTTTCTTTGAAGACTGAAAAAGTAAACTGGGTTACTTTTACATACAATTGCAGGTTACATTTAAAAAATGAAAAGTGTATGGAATTTTTGTTTAGTATTGAACTAAGTGTATTGAACCAATTTGTTCTAAATAATTTAAAGATAGAAGTAAAGTTAAGTCAGCAAAATATGCATTCATTCAAGTAGAGCATTTGTAAGAACAAGTATCAGTTCATGGCTTTTATTTACTTCACTTGATTCTTGAGATAAGAAAATTAATGTAGTATACAGTACTGTAGTATATGAAATGCTTCAACTTGATATATACCTCTTTTTCATTCAATACAGTTTTCAACTTCAACCTGCCAAGGTGGGAAGCTACGTTGCAGTGAGACCATTCCAAGACCAATGTGAAGAAGATCAACCATGGGTAGGAAGGGTCCAAAAGATGACATCCAGAATGGTGTCCATCATATGGATGAAGGAATATTACAATTAGCTTTATTGTGAAGACAACGAGTACTTTAAACTACCAAATTTATAACTTCAATAATTTAAAATAAACAGGTAATCTGTAGTTTTAGGTTTAATTAAGTGAAAATTATGCCACTAGGTCTTCAAAACAAATAAGAGAGTAGCTAGATGGCAACATGTAAAATATTGAATTTGGGGGTAGTTGTTTGAGTATGTGCAGAAAACCTTGCAAGCTGAAGGAGAAAAATGGTGTTGGTGGGTGAATTGATGTGCAGTTGAATGTACCCCCTACTGATGCAATTAAAGGTGTACTATGGACAGGTAGCAACAGATTGAGCTTAATTTCAAGAAAATATGTTAACACTCATGGAAATAGCCAAACAATTTACATCAGTGTACATCAGCTTTTCAGGATAGAGTGAAGTTTGAGTTGAAACCTTTGAAGGATAGAAAATTGGTAAAGTACTCTTTAGGGCACAAATTTACGCTCTTTCAGAGTAAAATGTTTACATGTATATTATAATGAGTTAAATATGTACATGGTGCAGATTTACGCTTTTCAGACTAACAGTTACAGTACATGTACAGTATATCATAGAGCAGGATAGATTGTGTTTGATTTGGAATTTTTTTGTTAAGGACTCGATCTTGGTACTTCTATTGCATAAATTAATGCTCTTTTAGAGTAACATATACTGTACATTTATATCATACTTGAACTTGGTACTTTCTAGGGCACAAATTCATGCTTTTTCATTGTCTAGCATTTACATGTGCAGTGTACATGTATCATAGAGTAGGATAGATTTAATTTGATTTGGAACCTTCTGTGAAATATAACATCTTGGTATTTTCTAGTGTGCAAATTTATGCGCTTTCAGGTCTTCAGATTTGAATATTTTCATGGCACATATTTACACTCTTTCCAGATTTTGGTGTCTTAATATCTACAGTTTATCATAAGAGTAGGATAGATCAAGTAAAACCTGTGAATGATAAAGTTAAACCTGTGAATAATTGAATCTTGGCACAGTATTTTTTCCGGCGTAAATTTAGGCTCCTTTAGATATTGAACTTTTCATGTTGCAAATTTACACTTTTTTAGAGAGCAACATTTACATTGATAGAACAGGATAGATTGAGTTTGATTTGGAACCTGTAAAGAATTGATTCTTGGTATTTTCTAGAGTGCAAATTTACGCACTTTTAGGTATAAAGTTGATTATTTTCACAGCGTGATTTTTTGCTCTTTTCAGAGTCTTATTATCTACAGTTTATCATAAGAGTAGGATAGATAAAGTAACACCTGTGAATCATAAAGTAAAACCTGTTCATGATTGAATCTTGGTACAGTACTATTTCCGGCGTAAATTTACGCTCCTTCAGATTTTGAACTTTAGGTGGCGCAAATTTACGCTTTTTCAGAGAACCAAGATTTACATTGATAGAACAAGATCGATCAAGTTTGATTTGGAACCTGTAAAGGTTAGATATTGTTTTTTTTCTAGGGCGCAAATTTACGCACTTTCAGGTCTCTGAAGTTGATTATTTTCACAGCGTAAATTTACGCTCTTTTCAGATTTCAAAGTCTTATTATCCGCAGTTTATCATAATAGTAGGATAGATAAAGTAACACCTGTGAATCATAAAGTAAAACCTGTTCATGATTTAATCTTGGTACAGTACTTTTTCCTGCGTAAATTTACGCTCCTTCAGATTTTGAACTTTTTATGGCGCAAATTTGCGCTTCTTCAGAAAGCAACATTTACATTGATAGAACAAGATAGATCAAGTTTGATTTGGAACCTGTGAAGGATTGCTTCTTGGTATTTTTTAGGGCTCAAATTTACGCACTTTTAAGTCTCTAAAGCTGATTAATTTCACAGCGTAAGTTTACGCTCTTTTCAGATTTCAGAGTCTTATTATCTACAGTTTATCATAAGAGTAGGATAGATAAAGTAACACCTGTGAATCATAAAGTAAAACCTGTTCATGATTGAATCTTGGCACAGTACTATTTCCGGCGTAAATTTATGCTCCTTCAGATTTTGAACTTTTAGTGGCGCAAATTTACGCTTTTTCAGAGAACCAAGATTTACATTGATAGAACAGGATAGATTAAGTTTGATTTTGAACCTGTAAAGGTTAGATATTGGTTTTTTTTAGGGCGCAAATTTACGCACTTTCAGGTCTCTAAAGTTGATTATTTTCACAGCGTAAGTTTACGCTCTTTTCAGATTTCAGAGTCTTATTATCTACAGTTTATCATAAGAGTAGGATAGATAAAGTAACACCTGTGAATCATAAAGTAAAACCTGTTCATGATTGAATCTTGGTACAGTACTTTTTCCTGCGTAAATTTACGCTCCTTCCAGATTTTGAACTTTTTATGGCGCAAATTTGCGCTTTTTCAGAAAGCAACATATACATTGATAGAACAAGATAGATCAACTTTGATTTAAAACCTGTGAAGGATTGCTTCTTGGTATTTTCTAGGGCGCAAATTTACGCACTTTTAAGTCTCTTAAACTGATTAATTTCACAGCGTAAGTTTACGCTCTTTTCAGATTTCAGAGTCTTATTATCTACAGTTTATCATAAGAGTAGGATAGATAAAGTAACACCTGTGAATCATAAAGTAAAACCTGTTCATGATTGAATCTTGGTACAGTACTATTTCCGGCGTAAAATTACGCTCCTTCAGATTTGGAACTTTTTATGGCGCAAATTTGCGCTTTTTCAGAAAGCAACATTTACATTGATAGAACAAGATAGATCAAGTTTGATTTGGAACCTGTGAAGGATTGCTTCTTGGTATTTTTTAGGGCGCAAATTTACGCACTTTCCAGTCTCTAAAGTTGATTATTTTCACAGCGTAAGTTTACGCTCTTTTCAGATTTCAGAGTCTTATTATCTACAGTTTATCATAAGAGTAGGATAGATAAAGTAACACCTGTGAATCATAAAGTAAAACCTGTTCATGATTGAATCTTGGTACAGTACTATTTCCGGCGTAAATTTACGCTCCTTCAGATTTTGAACTTTTCATGGCGCAAATTTACGCTTTTTCAGAGAACAACATTTACATTGATAGAAGAGGATAGATTAATTTTGATTTGGAACCTGTAAAGGATTGCTTCTTGGTATTTTCTAGGGCGCAAATTTACGCACTTTCAGGTCTTGAGAGTGAAAGTTTTTTTCTCGGCGTAGATTTACGCCTTTATTAACTGTCATACTGTAAGATAGATCAAGTTTTTATTGGAACCTGTGATTGATTGAATCTTTTTACTGTACTTCTACAGTAGGGCGTAAATTTACGCTCTTTCAGATTTTGTATGGCACAAATTTACCCTTTTCCAGGTGCAATATTGACATGTATAAAGCAGATACATTAAGTTTGATTTGGAAAATTCTGTGAAGGATTGCTTCTTGATATGTTCTAAGGCGCAAATTTACGCACTTACAGGTCTTAAAACTTGAACATTTTTTTGGTGTAAATTTACGCTGTTTGAGATTTTGCATGGCGCAAATTTACGCTTTTTCAGGGTGCAATATTTACATGTATAGAGCAGGATACATTAACTTTGAATTGGAATATTCTGTGAAGGATTGCTTGGTATTTTCTGGGGCGCAAATTTACGCACTTTCAGGTCTTCAGAAATGTAGCATGAGAGTAATAAAATGAAAGAAAATGAAACAGTATTGGTTATTGTGTCTTTATCATTGTTATGTGTAATAATAACATCCTTTCTTTCAAATCCACAAGATAAATGATAGTGTCATTTTGAAAGGAACAGTCGCTTTACTTTTCAAAATTATGATTACAAGAAGTAACTTATTGAATAATGAGAAGCATTACAGGCTACAATGGATTGTATGTATAAAAATACAACTTTTTCCCATTTTTGTGGAATTTTGACACTCGGAGAAAGGGCCAAGTTCTAGGCCACCCGTTATATATAGGGGGGGGGAGTAGAGACCATATCCTTGCCGACACTCACATCTAAACCACCATTTTTGTAGCGGGTGGGGGAGGGAGGGGAGGGGATTTGAAAATTTGAGCTCCATTTCCTTTTTCATGCTATTATCAGATGTGTTAATCCGTGAACTTTGCCCTGTCATTTGTCAAAATATGGGGAGGGGAGGTTATTCTCTTGATATATCATAAATAAATCAACTTGAACTGTTGAAGCTTGTTTGTTGTCACATCAATTTCAGTCTGATTTGATGATATTGGTAATCTACCAAAGTATCGATGGCAACAACAAAACAGAAAGTCCAACAAATTGTTTAGATAATTTTTTAGATAAATTATGGAATGAAGTGAGCTTGTTTTTAACAAAAAAACCAAAATGATAAACTGATAGTCTTATAGGATAATATTTCGTAATCTATACAAAAGTTTCACTGAATTCAAGGACACGAGAGTGACGAGACTATAGGCCTATTCCTGTATTCGACTATTTGCCAGCTTGGAGAAATGATCCAAAAACTGCACGACGGTGAGCAGTGTCGGCAAATTCACTTGCTATTTTCGTCAGATCCAAGCTATCTGTCGTGTCTTTGTGGACATGGAGGACAAGTAGATGGTTCAGTCGTTTCTGTTTCATGGTGGCTCGCATGTACGTCTTGATGCGTTTCAGAGCGCTGAAAGAACGTTCGCTTACCGCGTTTGTAGCTGGCATGACAAGTACAAGTTTAAGCCAAATGCACACTTCAGATAGAAGCAATTTCGTACTGAAATCTAACAGTCTAAAGACTTCATATACTTCACTATATCAGGAAGCGAATACACACTGACACTGGTACATTCAGGCGGTTTACATGTGTGACCCAGCGTTTCCAGCTGGACTCTGAGTTGACTTGAATCAATGTCGTCTTTGTAGAAATCAGAAACGAAGTGAAAATCCTCCCCAATTCCTTTGCCATTACATGCATCTAGGAGGAGGTACGTAGGTTTGGTACCCCGTCTGCTTAAAACGATCTCGTATGCAGTTAACGATGTTGTCTATAGCCTCTGTGTAGATTCGCTTGAAATACTCCTTCGCACTTGCAGGTTGATCATTAATAGACGGACCATCAAGCCGAATTGGGACTTTTCTTCTTCGTGGTGTCTCTGGTTGGTTCACATTGAGTGTAGAAGCAAGTAATCCTACGGCCTCCCAGAAAGTGTCGAACTGACTTCGTATGCCTTCAATAGTGGAAACGGTTATCTCTGCGACACTCTGCCCTTCCGCAGCAGAAATGTATGCGTGTTGCAAAGTTCTACTCAAATTGTCGCTATGACTTAGGATCAGGTGTGCTAACTTTATACCAAATAAGAAATCAAACTTCTTCATGTACGAAACCACACCTCTCAGTCGACCCTTTGTGCTAGGATCCTTTTCCTCCAAGAGACACTCCTCCCAAACATTCTGTAGAACTTCGTAGTTTTCCAGAATGCTCCGAAGTGCATCTGCTCTAACTGTCCACCGAGTTGGACACATGACACGGATTCCAGTGGAGCACTCCTTCCCAATCCTCTCCGTCATCTCGATAAACTTAGTTCCACGTCGGGGGAGTTCTAATTAGTTTGGTAATCTCCTTGTATTTTCCAAAGCATCACACATTAGCCGGTTTCTCTTTATAGTGTCACCACACGCAAGATTAAGGGCATGGCCGTAGCAATGTGTATACAAAGCCTTTGGTTGTTCATCTGTTATCTTCTTTGCAACACCTCCGTGTACACCCGACATGGCAGCCGCTCCATCATAGCATTGACCTCTTGCCTTCTGAAGGGATAACTGCATTCGAAGGAGAACATCTTTGATGACGGCAACTAATGCATCGGCGGTTGTTGAAGACACTTCATACAATCCAATGAAATCTTCATGAACTTCAAACAGGTCGTCGACCCACCGTATGCATATCACAACCTGTTCCTTGTTGGAAACATCGGGGGTTTCATCCACCATAATTGTATAGAATGGAGCTGTCTGGATATTTGAAACAACCTCACGTAAAGCCTATAAAAAAGAAATGGTGCATATAAAACATAAGCACGGATGTTAGTAACTATACGTGCGCGCTAATCGCCAATTGTGGCTTTAAATGAAATTTAAAGGGTCTGGTGAGTTATACCATTTTAACGAGTTATACCATTTTATTTTATTAAAAATTAGTATACAAATGTTTAAAAAGCATGCTCAACGCACACGTGCATGGTACATATGCTTCATAGATGTGAGTAGATATGTTCCAAAAGAGATTTACAAATTAAAAGGAAGGCGAATGCGATAGTGACGCGTAACAAAAATAAATAAATAAACAAAAAACAAACATGAATCTGCGCCCCATGCAGCTTAAATTGAAAATTCAAACAAAAAATATAGCAGCACTTCAGAACCATTTTTGGGGGGTGGGGTGGGGTAAGAGTGATAGTCTGGATTTTTTTTATAACAATGGTCCCCTGCGCCCACGTCGATATTTCCTTTGTTCCGCTGCAATTGGTATAGTGATCCCTATCTTATTTTCTGTTCCTCCGACGCTGGGGAGGGATTAAGTCTTTGCTATTCTGATTTTGTTTGCGCAATTATGAAATATCTTCCGCCGCCTAAAATGTATTTTTGAATTAAGTCTTACCGTTAGTGCCATTGTCTGTAAAATTTCGTTTTGAATTTCAGCAGAGAGATACTTGTCAGATTTCCGTGATAACCAGTTTTGAATCCGTGAATCATCTTCACCACGCAACTTGAAAAGAGTTATAAGATTAGAATCCGACTCATCCCCATCACCCCTGAAAGCTAGTCCTTGCCGTGCTAGGAATCTCACATTAGAAATGATTTTCATAAAAATTTGTCGTCGCTCTTCCCTTTCTCTTACAATCTGTTGTGATAAACTTTCTCCAATGTCTTTAGTTATCTTTGGCAATGTCACAACCATTAAGACTGCATCCTTGTGACAAACACTACCTTCATGTGCCTTGAACCTCCGAGTCGCTTCTTTCCAATTTTTAAAGCCTTTGTTTTTAGCGATAAATGCGGAATCCATGTTTGGTGAATTAAGCTTCTTTGCCTTGTATGCCTTGATGCATGTATAGCAGAATGCCATATCATTTGATTCGTCATAATGCAGCCAAGCAAACTGGT
Source organism: Chiridota heheva (assembly GCA_020152595.1). NCBI lineage: Eukaryota > Metazoa > Echinodermata > Holothuroidea > Apodida > Chiridotidae > Chiridota > Chiridota heheva. Next base: position 117,598 of record JAIGNY010001871.1, read on the forward strand.
TGAACCAACTTGGTTGGAACGCGCGAAGTTCTGGTTTTTTCTGTCCAAAACTTCGTTTTGGGAAATTGATTCCTGGTTAATTTGGTGTGTTCCCAATGTCTGGAGTTGTTATAGAATAATCCATCTTAACTCGCTCTGTCCTTTACTAAATTTCATGCATATAAAATAAAACGCGACTTCTTTAGCGTACAGGTAGGTCTAGCCTAGATCACGCACGTGTATGGTGCGCCGAGTGTGCCATAAGTCCACAACTCGACCGTGACTCCAAGTTGTATAGTTTCTCGCTCTGTGATTGGATAAGCAGCTTAATTTGCATCTGATGTCGACTCCAAGTTGTGTTGATTTCATGCAAATTATGTCGACTGAAATCAATACAACTTGGAGTGAACGTGAACTTCAGCTCGTAAAGAAAAACTTCACAACTATGCCATGCTTGCTCTTATTAGCTTAAATTACACGCGTACGCGTGCCAACGGATTGGACAGTTCGGATGGGGATAGTGTTGCGCATTCTTACGAATTACCAATATAACCGCGTAGTACTTGGAGGGGGTATTCCCCAAGAAAATACTGATATTTTTGTATTGTTAAAAAAAAAAAAATCATATTTATATTATTATTATTATTATGTTATCTATTGCGAAAAAGTGGTGCGGCGATTGCACCAGCCGCAGCGGGTGCTACGGGCCTGTATATATATATATATATATATATATATATATATATATATATATATATATATATATATATATATATATATATATATATATATATATATATATAATAATTTTTTCTTCATATTTTTAAATAATACTTTTTTATCTCTGTAAAGGGGCACCTTTTAATCTTTACAAAGAAGATGGAAGAGTGCACGTCAGTTTATGTCATAACAATGGCCCGGGTCCAAATAGTTCGTTTTGTCCTGCATGGCTCATTTAAAAGATTCCCCGCTAATGAATTTTGGGGTGGCTCGCACACTCTGTAAAAGGCCCTAGTTTAAAAAGATTTTACAAATTATAAGCTCAGCCTGAGAAAATTAAACAAAAGTAGGCAGAAGAAAAGGCCTTTTTGGTATGAAGAAGTCTAATAGGCCCGATGTAGAACTGTTGGGCCCCCATGTTTGTCTTTAGGGGAACTTAGAATAGTGTATGTGCGCAAAGCGCGTGAAATTTCACTAATTTTAGTCTTTTCAGTACGATATTTGTGTTAGATTCTTCAATGAAATGATCATTTATATTGAAGAAGCAGTTTTTCAATGTTTGAAAAGGCAGGTTCCTTCTCTAAAAAGGACACTTTTCTTTGTGGAAAAGGGCACTTTTTCTTCAGAAAAAGAGAACAAGGGCACTTTTCCACAAAGGGCACTTTTCCTCCCTGAAAAAGGGCAGTTTTAAACTTGAGAGAAAAGTGGGGAGGTTGGGGGTTCCAGGGGAGGGGGGGGGGGTGCCGCCTATGCCAGCAACCAAACATTTCTTCTTTATCAAGTGGCACAAATATTGTGCATCATCCCTAGAAGTCTCCTCTTTTCACAACATTATAGATGTGATACAGAAACAATTTTTCAAAAACAATTGTTCCGAAACTATAAACTGGGAGTTATTTTTCCTTTGCATCAAGTAACTGTGTATTCTTTAACACCTTGCAACAGCAACGATGTTTCAAGCTAGATATTTTTGTATTTGCATTTACACATTACACTTATCTGCTTATATATCCTTGAGACTATGGGTCGGGAGAAGTTTCATACGCAAGAAATGTGTAAATACCTTTTTTATAATGATACATATTGGTAATTATTATTTTATTTTGTATCTGTATATATCTTTATTTGTGATCTTCGAGATTTATCTTTACTGTATTCCATACCACATACAATCGATGAAGATTGTTCACATACAATCGATGAAGATTGTTAAGGGAACTCGTTTCACTCTAGCGGGCTGAAATAGTTTATCTGTATATATCTTTATTTGTGATCTTCTAGATTTATCTTTAGTATATTCCATACCACATACAATCGATGAAGATTGTTAAGGGAACTCGTTTCACTCTAGCGGGCTGAAATAGTTTATCTGTATATATCATTATTTGTGATCTTCGAGATTTATCTTTACTATATTCCATACCACATACATTCGATGAGGATTGTTAAGGGAACTCGTTTCACTCTAGCGGGCTGAAATAGTTTAAGGAACTACTAAGTGCTAAGTGTTTCCTTTCAGCAGATCAACACTAATACTTATTTATAACAAGAGGCCAATTCTCAGAACTTTAAAACAGTTAGAAGGCGTATTAGCAATATCGACCAGGGCGCAAAGGCTGGGAATGAGTGTTTTAGTAGTGGGTGTGCGGAGGGGCTTAGCCCCTGTTGAAAATTGGCAAAATTAATGATGCCCAAAATTCAAGGAAAGTATCAAACCTTTCGGAATTCAGTGCATCATTTATTTACATGAGATTCCCCGCATCGCGCCCCTCCCTCCTCCTCCGAGCTTTCTTTGTTGCTCCAATTGCCGTGTAGAAGAGCCCCCTTTTGTTATTATATCCTTCCAACACTCTAGAAATCTTTCTTTTCACAACAATATAAATGTGACACTGAAACAATTTTCCCGAAACTATACACAGGGAGTTGTTTTTTGTTGAATTACTTTAATTTTCTTTTGCATAAAGTAAAAAGAGCTTCCACACACCTTTGCATAAAGTAAATGTATATTCTTCAACACCTTGTAATAACAACGATGCTTCAGGCTTGTTATTCGTATTTGCAAATGGCACTTATACAACCTTGACACTATAGGTCGGGGAAATTTTTCTCACGCAAGAAGTGTCTAAATACCTTTTTATATGGTCATGCGTATTGTAATCAATTATTGTTATCTTTATAAATCATTATGTTGAGACTTATCTACACTATACTCCACTCCTCAGCAATCCATCAAGATTTTCTAGCACATTTTAGGAGACTCGTTTCACACTATAGCGAAATAGTATAAGGAACTATAGAAAGGGCAGTGAAACAAAACCACGCTTTCTCTCTCTCTCTCTATGAAAATTTGAAACATCGCCCACCTCATCCCCGCCCACCAATGAAATAGCTGGACCACCCGTCGGGGAGTGGTGGACAACCTGTGGGGAAAAATCCTAGAGCCGTCACTGGTGTGAGGTTAAATGATATCTTTTCAAAAGTTCTCTATTCACCAACAAACACATCTGTAGAAGGAACGTTTGGCATACAACGATATACAACACTTTATTTTTCATAACTTTACGCCTTTTCGTAAAACATCGTAAATTTTGTAAAATGCATTCGCCTTTTCAGCAACCAAGTAGTGAGAGAGTGTACGATGAAGGTAGATAGATGTATTCACCATAAAAAAAAGAAAATTAAAAAAAAAAAAAAATTAAAAGTGAAAATTGCTATATAGCCTTGTTAAAGGAGCTCTTGGTTGAAAGTGAGGGCGTCAGAACTTTGGAATAGAATTCAGAATTGTTCATACCTGAGTCGTTGAAAAATTACTTAAATAAACATAAGAAATATTTATGATTATTTTGAACATTTGTATCAAAGCTTTTCAGGACCATCACGTGCACGAAAAGTGTGTTCAAATTTCCTTGAGACTCAAGAAAAAAACTCCCTCACTTCTCGGCCGCCAGCTCCTTTAAGCTCTTTTATTTTCCACATTTTTTTAAAGTAATCATTTCATGTATAAAGTTTTAATAGTTTTGAAATAATACTTGATGCTTCTCCAATTCCGAGAGAAGGGATTCAGCCCCCTGCTTCTAGCCAGGATTGCTTGTAGCTATGCCTATGTTTATTTTGTTTGGTATGCATCACTACAAAAACTCTGCCCAACAATCTCATTTAGAATGTCTAAGAAATAGTAATTTATGACTTTAAATGTGTGTGAAGAACTGGTTGGGACGTTTAGTGACCTGGGTCACAGGGTCACTAAATGTCTCTGGACCACCGGTTGGGCTATTTAGTGACTCTGTGTCATCAGTAACCCTTGTAGTAATCTTGTTAACGCATTTACTATGTGTGTACTGTGCATATGTACGAATGCATGCATTGTAGGTCTGCAGAAGTATGTTAGGCCCTACTTACAGTATGTGTAACCTTGCTACATTAATTTTCTGGAGTAAAATTTTGGGATAAAGAAGATTTTTTTTTTGTAAAATACGTTTTTACGTAAAATACGTACTTTGCCTAGATTTCACATTGTTAAGTAAAGATCTAGAACATTTTCACACTTTCTGTTTTCGTTTCTAAGTTTTGACAACTTAGCCTACGGTACGGTAGGCTCGTAGCTCCAATTGTAATGCCTAATGTTATAGGTTCCAGAAAAGTGCCTACACCTCTCCCACAATTTGTATGTCAAAATGTAATTATCACGTAAATTGTTTTCATTGGGATGTATCGTAATTGTGTTCCATTCCCTAAAGAGATACAATTGCCTCATTTACAATCGCAAATTAAGTAAACTTTAAAGGTCAGTTGTCTTCTAAGGTACGAGGTAAATGAAATTCAAATCCTGTGTTTTGATTGGTCGAAACACAATTGTAAAACGTGCACTTACATTGATATGCCAATCAGTATTGTTTGGGAATAAATTGTACGCCGCCACATTTTAATCACAGATGGCCTTTAATCGGCAGAAACGGGACGTTGTGCAGTGTTAACAAAGTTAAGAACAGGGGGTCGATTTGAGTTTGATCCAAACTTAAGTTTCAAAAAAGTAATTATTACACAAATTGCTTTCATTGGCATGTATGATTATTGATGCACCACACATTATAAGTGAAAATCTGTTTCATTTTCAACTGCAAATTCTAGCAATTTTCATTGGGAGATTCGAAGAACTTCGTACATAAATCATTTTAAGTTAATGTCACGATTCGAAGTTTGAGATTATATAAACTGACAACACTATAATTTAATGAAGTTACCCCTAAAATATTGTATCAACATGTGCCAATACTTATTGTACACTGTAAATCTGATTTCAAAGTGTATGGACTAGACTATTTGAAAGGTAGATTGTACCAATAAGAAATATGGGTGCCAATTTTAAAGAAATCAAATCAATCAACTATGCCAGCATTGATTTGTAAGTTTCCTCCTAACAAATTCCATTTGCAAATTGAATTTGGCGAGCAGCATTGGTGCGAAATTTCCTTATGACAAATCGGACAATAATTAGATTGCTGGGAGTTTTCAGTTGAGATATGTGTAATTTTGGTTGAAATCACGAAAAATCGTGTTTTTCTTCCATTTCCCGTAACGATAAGTGCCCCTATGGTTTGAGTTTTGGGTGAGCCCTATTGTAGTACCGCCTTCTGTCTCACTTTCAGTCTTAAAATCATGTCTGTGGTGACTACCCTGGGTCACCAAATGGCCCAACCGGTGAAGAACAATGTCTCCCAATAATCACGTTATAACCATCAAATATATTAATGTTCAATTTCATATATATTTGATCTCATTATAATTATCATAACCATCACCTAGATTAATGTTCAATTTCATATATATATTTGATCTCATAATTATTATAACTATCACATGAATTAATGTTCAATTTCATATATATTTGATCTCATTGTAATCATTATAACCATCAAATAGATTAATGTTCTATTTCATATATATTTGATCTCATTATGATTATTACCAAGGGCGTAGGAAGCGGGGGATGGGGGCTTTAGCAAAAATGTGGGGGCGGAAGTATGCTTCTGCCCCTACTATTCAGGGGAAAAAACAACTTATTAGGCTTATTTGTACCATCTGTGAAATATATAAACATTTTTGGCGCTATTCTTCTGATTTGTTCGATTATGATTTATAATACCTCGGTCCAATCCAGGGTCCGATTTTAGTTTTCCCAATTATAATCATTTGAATTGACCACACTTGGCAGTAAAATGTAGCACTACATCGTATACACCGACGTAGCGCCGGCGTATGTGTAATATACATCATGCAGTTAGTACGTGTACATGCGGGTGACACGTCACTGCACTGCGAGTGTGTGTGTGTGTGTGTGTGTGTGTACGTACACACACACTTGATTAACTTAATTGTCTAATCTTCGTTGTAAAAAAAAAAAAAAAAAAACCTTCCCACAATCGTGAAAATAAATGGGAAAAAATGAGACATTTGAATGAGGAGGAGGATTGAGGTTCGTAGTGAATAAACTTTCAGCCCCTCAACAAGAAGAACAAAATTGTTCCTACGCCGTTAATAATTATAAATTTTATGAGCGATTTGCTATTGTTCTTTTTGCTACTGAATATGTTTCGCTTTTATTAGCTTTCGCTTTTACAAGAATGAAAATAAATGAGATGTCAAAATACTAGGAAATGTTGCTCTTTTTCTGAAAGCAGGAGAAGGTGAATGCCGAAACGCTAAAGCTGTTAAGCATAGCAGGATATGTCGAACCGAAGGCATACCAATGTTTTGATTTGGTTCGATAAGATAAGGTACTGTGTAGGACCCTACATATTAGTTGCATAAATCACATAATTGACCTAAAGTTATTAAGTAGGATTGATGCGCAGCAATTGCCACATTGAATTGGTTTTGCATGAATATATAGGACAGTGATGGTTTAAGGATGAATTAAATAACAAAATAATACATCGTAAAAGGAACAGGAAGGCAAAGGATTAAAGTTGCTTATGGCAAACCCTTACTCAAGTTCGGTCAAGGCTGCCACTCGTAGGAAAAATCCCCTACGGTAGGGGATTTAAGTCAATTGTAGGGGGTGCGGAAAATACGGGGAAAACGGCATGTAGAGGGAGTAGGGGGGTTCACAAATCATACTTCGTAGAAGACTGATTTTCTGAAAGTTATATTTCTATGTCTTGTATTATTCTTGTTTAGGGTCAAATTTAATATTAATGAAACTAGATGGTCAGAAATCGGATATATTGTTTAGGTATATATGTATTTTGTCCTAAAAGTACATATGAGATATTATAATGGCTAGACCAGGTTAAAAGCTAGGCTGCAATACAATTTAAGATGATGATATTTATGATGAAACTGAGGATGTTTGAAATTGGTCATCATAGTAGAAGTTACTCTTACTGTTTAGAATAATATAGGGATGTTTATGGTAAAGACCAAAGTGAGATTTGGAACAACGTACCCATAGGAGGGCGTGGAAAATGATGAAAAAAGACATGAATGTATCATATCTTAGGTAATTTTGAAGTTGTATTATTATATATGCATATAGGTGATTTGGTTATTCAAGTATATAAATCAAAAATGAGTGATGTGGTAAATACAAATTATCGAAATGATTTAAATTGAAATATTATGCAAATTAATTGGTCATTAAACACTGATTAAAGCTCATTGATGTCCGTGATAATATGTAGTAAATGTAAAGGGCCTAACGTATAGATTAGTGTGTAAATTTAGATTTGTTTTGTTCCGTATTTATATAGGGTTTTACTTCTTGGGTTGCGGATACAAGCATGTAACGTCCCAATGAGATTGTCAAAACTAGCGTTTTCTCCCGGAGCGTAACTGGCTTCTTCCGAGATATAGCTGTTAGAGGGCAATTAAGGACACCGTATTTTCTATCTGTATGTCAACAAGAGTTGGAAGCGAGAAAGATTATTATCTTTCCATTTGTAGTCTGAGCGCCAGCAGCTGGGAAGTTTTAGAGATGTTTTATACTAAGCGTCAACAATAGTAAGCATAAGGTAAGCGGGAATAAAAGGAACTTTCAAACAAAGCAAAGCATAGGTGTGTGTAAGCGTTTCCAGAGACACACACACCAAATCTTCAGTGGTCTACCATAGTATGGATTCCGCTACATATCGTGTGATGTCATTATGTCAGTAGTAGGCCTATATATAAGCCTATATGTTGTAAATTGTATATTTCTTCCGTAGCAGTCAATGAGGGCGGTCATATGTGATTTTTTTTGTTAAAGTACACAATAAATAAGATTGACCAAATTTTTCTAAGTGTAATTACTTCATATTGATCTCAAACAGGGGCAATTTATGTTACGTGACAAAGGAAAGTCGCGGTGGGGTTTGAGTTCGGCCCCCACCTTGTGACATAGAGTGAAAGAGACTTTAAAACCTAAAATATGACAAAATCAAATGTTTCATTTAATTTCATTTGAAATACTTTATTCTAGCCAAACAATTACAAATTCAATATATACATATACATCGAGGGAAATGAGATACATCTTGTAAATCATATACTGATTGATTAAACTGAAATGACAATAACATGGTTTAACAAATATAAATACAGTGGCTGAGGAGATTTTGCAATAAACTACCTAAAGCTTATGGGTGCAAAACCTCCTTATGCTACAATAACAGAAAACAAGACAATAGATAATCAATTCAGTATGTATATACACCCATCCTTCTCTCGTCCCACCCTACCTAAACCTCACCCTCACTGACGCCCTCTCCTTCAATACCACCTAAACCCACCCTTATCACCTCCCAAAACAATACCGTTAAGGATTCGTGAAAATGCACAATACGAGTGCGTAATACACGGCTTAAAATAAACTGATAAGCCTACCTAGGTCAGAGAATAGGAATTTTTTACCGGACAACAATGGTTATTACTAGTCTTTATAAGTAGATAAGAGATAGTTCTTTATAAGCAGATAAGAGATAGTTCTTTATAAGCAGATAAGAGATAGTTCTTTATAAGCAGATAAGAGATAGTTCTTTATAAGCAGATAAGAGATAGTTCTTTAAACGGGAATTCAAAGAGTTTAAGGAAGCAGATTTTTTGTTATATCTGAGGGAAGCGAGTTTCAAATCTTAGCACCAACATGCCGAACATATATCTGTGAGAAGTTAGCTTTAGATAAGGTAAACAAAGATCTAAGTTACGTCTAGTGGAGTATGAATGTAAAGAATTAGAGAGCGTTAAGAAATCAGAAGATGTGTTAGGTAGTATGCTGTTGAGAGATCGATAAACAAAAATAAGTTTTAGGTAAATAGCAATGTCAAAGATTGTAAGTGTTTTATGCATGAAGAACAGTGGTTTGGAGTGGGCATTAAAAGTTGTTTTAGATACAGCACAAATAGGCTTTCTTTTGAAGTATGTGGAGCTTTTGTATGCGAGTTGGATACGCATGTCCCCAAACAATGTTGCAATAATAAAAACTAAAAACAGCTAAACTAAAGTATTGTATAGAGTTAGTAGGATGTGGCTTGGTAGGAAATTACTTACTTTATAGATCATACCGACAGCTTCAGAGACTTTGCTGCTAACAGCAGCGACATGGGGCACCCATGGCAAATTATTATCTATGACTACACCAAGAAATTTAGCTGTGGTAGAGAAGGAAATAAACTGGTTACCAATAGTGATTCCCTTGTCAACAACATGAATCTTTTTATGATGAGCATAAAAGAGCATAGTAACGGACGTTTTGGGGTTAAGATAAAGCTTATTATCAGTGAATCATTAGGCATTTCAGAATTAACATAATAATCAGGGAATTTAAGTCTTTGTTGCTATAGTGAATACTCGTGTCGTCTGCATACAGGTAAATGAACGCGTATTACTAACTTTAGGAAGATCATTTATGTACAAAAGAAAAAGTAATGGGGCAAGTATAGATCCATGAGGAACACCAGAAATAATATTTCGGTAAGAAGACTTAAAAGCATTAATAGAAACGTATTGTTTTCTGTTAGAAATATAGCTAGCGACCCAATCGTTTGCGACACCTACTACACCGTAGTTACTTAATTTATTCAACAAAATAGCATGGTCTAACGTGTCGAAAGCCTTCGACAAATCTGAGAAAATACTACATGCAAACTGTTTATGTTCCAGAGCAAAAGTAATCTTATTAAGAGAAGTAACAATTGCCCAGGAACTAGATCTACCAGGTAAATAGCCAAATTGTTTAGGGGTCAAAACATTATTATTAAATGTCGAAAAACTTTTAAAAGATGTTTAAAAAAAAAATCGGCGTTTTTGATTTTTTGACGGTAACACTTGGAAACATGACCTCGATTGACCCGAAAACTTAAAAAAAAAATCACGTGATAATTAATTTGAATTCGAGTGATGAATGTCCATGTAGTTTCTGTTCTAGATCAGGACAATTTGCTCCAAAATCGAAGAACACATTTTCATCGTATGGATACACGGAAAAAGATACGACTTTTAAGAATTAACGACAGTGTTTTATGTCACAATGTGAGCACTAATTTTCGCACCACAGACAGTCTATGAAAGATAAAAAATTGTGATAAACTTGACAACCGACCGCTCCAAAAAAGGATGAAAATCACGAAAAAACAACTTACCAGTTTGTGAATCAAAACCAAATGTTTAAGCTATGAAAAGAATAATTTCAAATATTTATCTTAGGACAAATCACAAACCAAGAGCCTAAGAAAAAAAGTTATATCCCAAATCGGTTAAACCCGCTGTCGGCTTGAATTGGGCGCTATGATTAAAACGCATGCGCATTGAGTGTATGTCCGTAACACGGCAATAGACGATCTATAGTGCTCCTGCCTCTCAAGAACAACTGATGCTATAGGAGGTGAAATAAAACACTCCAGGTAAACAAAGTACGCTTAGATTCGATTGTATGATCAAGAGAAAGTTTATTTTGTGATTAATAAGAGTTATTTCATACCCAATTTTGAGATGCGTACCCGTCACATCAGCTTTAGCGTTTGAAAAGCTAGATAACTCCCAATTTTAGATATCTGTCAAGTTTTGATAAACAAGTAGGCCCCATAAGTATTCTACCAACCCAATTAACCTCTTATATTTTTAAGGTAACATTTATTGGAATTTGGTATTTTTTTTTTTTTTTTAAATTCCTATCAAACAACAATCGAACACAATTTTCTGAAATTTAATGGAGGGGGTTCTGGTGGCCCCAAAACAGCTTTCATATTTCGCCTGGAAAATAAGTTGTTTATATCTGTTACTTTTACTAGTATTTTCTGGCAAAAGTTGGACATTTTGGCTATTTACCACCGCCCCTCCCCACAGGTCCAGCAGTGTTTAATGAACCCCCTCCCCCTTGTTAATTACATAAAACATACCAACGTGAAGGGGAACCTCCTAAAACAAGTTGATTAAATAAGTTGAATAATTTCCAGCCATTCTTATATTCATAGCATGTAACTCGCACTTCAAGATGCTCTGTTGTCAGTGGCGTAGCCACGGGGTGAATAGGCGGAGGGGGTAAGGAACCACCACTTTTCAGAGGAAATCTTCAAAAATTGGGATAATATTTGTTGTTAATATATTTTTGCATTCCAAAATTGCCCTCAGAATTGGGTTAAATGTAAACACTTTGTCATGGCAGGGGGTCTAGGACCCCTCACTTTTTAAATGCTGTCCACGCCACTATTTAAGTGGAGTAATCAGTGGAGTAGCTATCGTTCATGGTAGAAATTGTGTTCGGGGCCTTTTGTCTAAGTACTTACAACATCACATTGCTTGGGCCTTGTACATTTGTGCTGAGATGTACACAAACGCTTCAATCACACTGGTATAGTATGGAGATTTACCCATTAAAAAGGGGTACCTCATTGGTTAGAGATCCCTAGAAATAAAAGCACAAACCTGATATGCTGGCACTTTTACCCCAAGTCACTTGTGTCTCATTATCAAGGATATTTCTGGGGTATTATGATTGGGATGTAGGTCTTCTAAATGTGGTGTGGGTGGGTAGAGGCATCAATTTCCCAACTGGGTGGATTTATGAAGGTGCCCGAAGAGGAACTGTTGAATATTCAACTGCCATGTTCGTTTTCCAACTGGCATCCCATTTTGGGGGGTGAGACACCCCAAAACCTTCCTATAGCGACGTCTCTGCTCCTTACCGACCATGTTGTTACACTCCTGGTAGGAATATTTAATGTGATACTTTTATAACTCACCTGTGTAACATGGAACTCCATACACAGTTGAATTAACATTCCATCTTTACATAGGTTTTGTCTGTCAGTTTGTTGTGGCGGATCACCAAAGCTACCACAATGAAGGTACAAACTTTCATCAACCGCTGCCTGCGTAGAATACTTATGATTTACTGGCCAGACACCAAAGCAAAAACAAACTATGGAAAGAGACAGGCCAAGACCCAGTGGAAGTACAGATTAAACGCAGGAAATGGACAACAGTATAACACGTCATGCACTAAATTGGAACCCACAGGGAAAACGCAAACAGGGCAGGCCCAAAAATACTTGGAGGCGGGATACTAGAAAGGAGATGACCAAGTTGGGCTACAACTGGCAACAGCTGCGAATGCTGGCCCAAGACCGACATAACTGGAGGGGGTTCATCCGTGGCCTATATTCCAGCAAGGAGTAAGAAGGCATAAGTAAGTAAGTCAGTCAGTCAGTCAGTCAGTCAGTCAGTCAGTCAGTCAGTCAGTCTGTTGTGCATTCAAGTTGTTCTTCTTCTGTGCAATGTGGGGCAAACTGTCAGTTGAGACGGAATATATATTGAGGGGTGGGACATAAAGGACACTGTCACCAAGCAATCCATGGGCAGATGGGAAGTAAACACTTGACCAATAGATCCTGAATAATTGCACTTAAGGAACACATAACAACGCCGAGGAGCAGTCCCCACCACGGGAGCGAGGATATCCTGCAATATTACAGCACTATTATGAGGGAGAGGCACCTATCGTAAATAATCACTGGGAAGATCTGAGAGGAGTAGAATAATGGGAAAACAATGACTATAAGACGTGCAAGTGATGAAGTCAAAAGAGGTCTGTGTTGTGTCTCCTTGTCTCCATCTACCAATGTTGTGATACTCTTTTCATATGGATGTGCTTGAAGATAATCTGAATGATTCGAGGTACTTAAGAAACTCCAAAATTAGTTTTTCAGTCACTTCAAATAACTCACCAAATGTGAAAACACCACAGTACTACAGCCCCCAACTGCCAACCGAATGAGGATATTGAACCTAAAATAGGAACTTCTTATTTTGAAGGGAAAATGTATCTCTGCAACAGACATACGTCAATATTTGAATGAATGGCAACTTTTTTTTAAAGTCTTTATTGTCTCCCTTTTCAAAACAAAATAAGAAATGACCCGGAGGCTAGGGATATTTCGCTGGGACATTTTACAAATATTTCACGTTGAATAAAGCAACTATTTACACAATGTCACATAACTTGAAAATATAAGACGCGTGTGAAGAATGTAAAGGGATTTGTAACACATACGATATGTAAAAATATAATCATTAAAAAGGAAACAAAAAAACAATAACAATAACAAGAAGTCCAGTAGTTTAGTCCTGAGGATCAAAGAAAAACGCCTCAGAATGTGTCTAAAAAGATGCAAAGATAGTGGAGAATAGAAATACGAACAGCTACAATTTTCGGTTACATGTGACTTTGACAGAAACAACTGAAAATGCTCTTCAAGTCCTCAAACATTGAAGGAAAATTAGAGTTATTACCCTCTACTGTAGCTGTTCAACTTTAAATATATATTTAAGCTTCGTCTCGAACTCGTTAAAAAAAGGGGCCCTTTTTTGCATTTTGCATGGATAAATGAAATGCTTAGCACGAAAAATTATAAAGTTATAACAACGCATATATTTTATCTATAAAACCAAACAAAATATTCTTGAACGAAAGTATTAAAGTGTGTAGACAAAAAAAAATCGGCCGTAGAATTCCAGAATTCTTTAAACTTGCGGCAAGACATAAAAAGATGCTCATACTGTAGTTTTCAATGGAAAGGTTGCAAAAGGCACAAAGAGGATTATCACGAAGATTAGGCTCATACAGAAGAGGTAGTGCTCAGAATACGATGAAGGTACTTGAACTGTAAATAGGTAATCTTACTATCACGCATGATATATAAACAATTTCGAACAGCATTTGACCAGAAGTTGTCACTCAGATCTTGACCTTCAAGACAGGAATTACACTTATTTTTTTGCTAAAACTTTAAAAAGTATTCTAATATTTTTCAAGTCATTGTAAGGAAACTTAGTCACCTAGGAAACATTAAGCATTGTTGTGATTATATCATCTTGACGAGAAGGACAGTTTAACTAGTTCAGTTGTCGTTTCCAAGCTCTAGGATTTGCATTTTATAAACCATAATAAAGCGTGAAATATACATTTCATACATTAAACTTAGTCTTAAGCTCATCAAAAGTAAGAAAAAATGCCGTTAGGCGAAATAATATCACGAATAAAAGTAGCACCGGCATTGGACAGTTAAAAACAGACAGTTTGTTTGTCAATACGGATGTAACCATTATTCCAATTAATCTCATTTAAATATGCATTAAAAGGCTCATATGCAGTCAACTGACTCTAAGTAACGCAACAGTTTCTAACAAAATCATTTCTAGTTATAGCAACATCAGATTCATGTCAAGTACAGCAAAAAATAAGCCCTTCCCCAAAGGCACTAAGTGCGCAATCAAGTAAAACTTTCCAAGACTTGTAAGGTCCTGAGAAGTATCTCTTAAGCCATGGCATCTTTAGAGTATGCATGTAAATGAACCATTTTTAAAGTTTCATGATCATAAGAATGAATAATTTCGTTTAATTCACATCAAATATACAACCGATGATGCATTACTATTTCCCCTCATCTTTATTAAACCATTTCAAGAAATAAGCATTTCAAAATTGGGCATTACTTTAGTCTGGGCTGTCAGATTATATAGAAAGTCTTTTTAATATTACTTTGATACTTTCCATCCTTGTCACATACAAAAATAAACAATACATTGTTGGATTGGTAAAGTGTTATAACATTACTCTACGCAGGACCTTCCTGTGTACCTTGTAGGTCTGTTAGTAAGTCTGTCTGTTATTTCAATTAAAAAAGTGGCCCCAACAGATCTACAGTAACCTAAAACAAACAAAAAAACCCAACAAACTTATCTACAAAAAAATATCTACAACCTTGAAAAAGGTGAGATTCATTTTTAAGCTCCAGCAGTGAAGTATCTTTAAGCGGTATGTTTATCCTTGTTTGAAGTAGATTAATTTACAGATAAACAATTAACTGATTACGGGATAAATGGTACACAAATACAAACATTCACACAGCACTTAAGAAAAATCCAAGAAAATATTTTGTATGATAGTACAATTTTGTTTATCTCTTTTGGTTCAAATTTAAATCTTGTTTTAACTTCATAAATAAGCAATTCATTATATCCTCCATATGTATAAGTGCTCCTTTAAACTTTAAGTTGGACTACATGGATATTCCACATTACATCTGACCATGCTCCATTTGTTTGTTTGCTTTGGACTCCATGGATATTCCACATTACATCTGACCATGCTCCATTTGTTTGTTTGCTTTAAACTACATGGATATTCCACATTACATCTGAGCAAGCTTCATTTGTTTGTTTGCTTTGGACTACATGGATATTCCACATTACATCTGAGCAAGCTCCACTTGTTTGTTTGCTTGGGACTACATAGATATTCCACATTACATCTGAGCAAGCTTCATTTGTTTGTTAGCTTTAAACTACATGGATATTCCACATTATATCTGACCATGCTCCATTTGTTTGTTTGCTTTGGACTACATGGATATTCCACATTACATCTGAGCAAGCTCTATTTGTTTGTTTGCTTTGGACTACATGGATATTCCACATTACATCTGAGCAAGCTTCATTTGTTTGTTTGCTTTGGACTACATGGATATTCCACATTACATCTGAGCAAGCTTCATTTGTTTGTTTGCTTTGGACTACATGGACATTCCACATTACATCTGAGCAAGCTCCATTTGTTTGTTTGCTTTAGACTACATGGATATTCCACATTACATCTGAGCAAGCTTCATTTGTTTGTTTGCTTTGGACTACATGGATATTCCACATTACATCTGAGCAAGCTTCATTTGTTTGTTTGCTTTGGACTACATGGATATTCCACATTACATCTGAGCAAGCTTCATTTGTTTGTTTGCTTTGGACTACATGAATATTTCACATTACATCTGAGCAAGCTTCATTTGTTTGTTTGCTTTGGACTACATTAATATTCCACTTTACATCTGAGCAAGCTTCATTTGTTTATTTGCTTTGTACTACAGGATATTCCACATTACATCTGAGCAAGCTCCATTTGTTTGTTTGCTTTGGACTACATGGATATTCCACTTTACATCTGAGCAAGCTTCATTTGTTTGTTTGCTTTGGACTACATGGATATTCCACTTACATCTGAGCAAGCTTCATTTGTTTGTCTGCTTTGGACTACATGGATATTCCACATTACATCTGAGCAAGCTCCATTTGTTTGTTTGCTTTGTACTACAGGATATTCCACATTACATCTGAGCGAGCTCCATTTGTTTGTTTGCTTTGGGCTACATGGATATTCCACTTTACATCTGAGCAAGCTTCATTTGTTTGTTTGCTTTGGACTACATGGATATTCCACATTACATCTGAGCAAGCTTCATTTGTTTGTCTGCTTTGGACTACATGGATATTCTACATTACATCTGAGCAAGCTTCATTTGTTTGTTTGCTTTGGACTACATGGATATTCCACATTACATCTGAGCAAGCTTCATTTGTTTGTTTGCTTTGGACTACATGGATATTCCACATTACATCTGAGCAAGCTTCATTTGTTTGTTTGCTTTGGACTACATGAATATTTCACATTACATCTGAGCAAGCTTCATTTGTTTGTTTGCTTTGGACTACATGGATATTCCACTTTACATCTGAGCAAGCTTCATTTGTTTGTTTGCTTTGTACTACAGGATATTCCACATTACATCTGAGCAAGCTCCATTTGTTTGTTTGCTTTGGACTACAGGATATTCCACATTACATCTGAGCAAGCTCCATTTGTTTGTTTGCTTTGGACTACATGGATATTCCACTTTACATCTGCGCAAGCTTCATTTGTTTGTCTGCTTTGGACTACATGGATATTCCACATTACATCTGAGCAAGCTTCATTTGTTTGTCTGCTTTGGACTACATGGATATTCCACATTACATCTGAGCAAGCTTCATTTGTTTGTTTGCTTTGGACTACATGGATATTCCACATTACATCTGAGCAAGCTTCATTTGTTTGTTTGCTTTGGACTACATGGATATTCCGCATTACATCTGAGCAAGCTTCATTTGTTTGTTTGCTTTGGACTACATGAATATTTCACATTACATCTGAGCAAGCTTCATTTGTTTGTTTGCTTTGGACTACATGGATATTCCACTTTACATCTGAGCAAGCTTCATTTGTTTGTTTGTTTTGGACTACATGGATATTCCACTTTACATCTGAGCAAGCTTCATTTGTTTGTTTGCTTTGTACTACAGGATATTCCACATTACATCTGAGCAAGCTCCATTTGTTTGTTTGCTTTGGACTACATGGATATTCCACTTTACATCTGAGCAAGCTTCATTTGTTTGTTTGCTTTGGACTACATGGATATTCCACTTACATCTGAGCAAGCTTCATTTGTTTGTCTGCTTTGGACTACATGGATATTCCACATTACATCTGAGCAAGCTTCATTTGTTTGTTTGCTTTGTACTACAGGATATTCCACATTACATCTGAGCAAGCTCCATTTGTTTGTTTGCTTTGGGCTACATGGATATTCCACTTTACATCTGAGCAAGCTTCATTTGTTTGTTTGCTTTGGACTACATGGATATTCCACATTACATCTGAGCAAGCTTCATTTGTTTGTTTGCTTTGTACTATAGGATATTCCACATTACATCTGAGCAAGCTCCATTTGTTTGTTTGCTTTGGACTACATGGATATTCCACTTTACATCTGAGCAAGCTTCATTTGTTTGTTTGCTTTGGACTACATGGATATTCCACTTACATCTGAGCAAGCTTCATTTGTTTGTCTGCTTTGGACTACATGGATATTCCACATTACATCTGAGCAAGCTTCATTTGTTTGTTTGCTTTGTACTATAGGATATTCCACATTACATCTGAGCAAGCTCCATTTGTTTGTTTGCTTTGGACTACATGGATATTCCACTTTACATCTGAGCAAGCTTCATTTGTTTGTTTGCTTTGGACTACATGGATATTCCACTTACATCTGAGCAAGCTTCATTTGTTTGTCTGCTTTGGACTACATGGATATTCCACATTACATCTGAGCAAGCTCCATTTGTTTGTTTGCTTTGTACTACAGGATATTCCACATTACATCTGAGCGAGCTCCATTTGTTTGTTTGCTTTGGGCTACATGGATATTCCACTTTACATCTGAGCAAGCTTCATTTGTTTGTTTGCTTTGGACTACATGGATATTCCACATTACATCTGAGCAAGCTTCATTTGTTTGTCTGCTTTGGACTACATGGATATTCTACATTACATCTGAGCAAGCTTCATTTGTTTGTTTGCTTTGGACTACATGGATATTCCACATTACATCTGAGCAAGCTTCATTTGTTTGTTTGCTTTGGACTACATGGATATTCCACATTACATCTGAGCAAGCTTCATTTGTTTGTTTGCTTTGGACTACATGAATATTTCACATTACATCTGAGCAAGCTTCATTTGTTTGTTTGCTTTGGACTACATGGATATTCCACTTTACATCTGAGCAAGCTTCATTTGTTTGTTTGCTTTGTACTACAGGATATTCCACATTACATCTGAGCAAGCTCCATTTGTTTGTTTGCTTTGGACTACAGGATATTCCACATTACATCTGAGCAAGCTCCATTTGTTTGTTTGCTTTGGACTACATGGATATTCCACTTTACATCTGAGCAAGCTTCATTTGTTTGTCTGCTTTGGACTACATGGATATTCCACATTACATCTGAGCAAGCTTCATTTGTTTGTCTGCTTTGGACTACATGGATATTCCACATTACATCTGAGCAAGCTTCATTTGTTTGTTTGCTTTGGACTACATGGATATTCCACATTACATCTGAGCAAGCTTCATTTGTTTGTTTGCTTTGGACTACATGGATATTCCGCATTACATCTGAGCAAGCTTCATTTGTTTGTTTGCTTTGGACTACATGAATATTTCCCATTACATCTGAGCAAGCTTCATTTGTTTGTTTGCTTTGGACTACATGGATATTCCACTTTACATCTGAGCAAGCTTCATTTGTTTGTTTGTTTTGGACTACATGGATATTCCACTTTACATCTGAGCAAGCTTCATTTGTTTGTTTGCTTTGTACTACAGGATATTCCACATTACATCTGAGCAAGCTCCATTTGTTTGTTTGCTTTGGACTACATGGATATTCCACTTTACATCTGAGCAAGCTTCATTTGTTTGTTTGCTTTGGACTACATGGATATTCCACTTACATCTGAGCAAGCTTCATTTGTTTGTCTGCTTTGGACTACATGGATATTCCACATTACATCTGAGCAAGCTTCATTTGTTTGTTTGCTTTGTACTACAGGATATTCCACATTACATCTGAGCAAGCTCCATTTGTTTGTTTGCTTTGGGCTACATGGATATTCCACTTTACATCTGAGCAAGCTTCATTTGTTTGTTTGCTTTGGACTACATGGATATTCCACATTACATCTGAGCAAGCTTCATTTGTTTGTTTGCTTTGGACTACATGGATATTCCACATTACATCTGAGCAAGCTTCATTTGTTTGTTTGCTTTGGACTACATGGATATTCCACATTACATCTGAGCAAGCTTCATTTGTTTGCTTGCTTTGGACTACATGAATATTTCACATTACATCTGAGCAAGCTTCATTTGTTTGTTTGCTTTGGACTACATTAATATTCCACTTTACATCTGAGCAAGCTTCATTTGTTTGTTTGCTTTGTACTACAGGATATTCCACATTACATCTGAGCAAGCTCCATTTGTTTGTTTGCTTTGGACTACATGGATATTCCACTTTGTTCCACTTTACATCTGAGCAAGCTTCATTTGTTTGTTTGCTTTGGACTACATGGATATTCCACATTACATCTGATGGCAAGCTTCATTTGTTTGTCTGCTTTGGACTACATGGATATTCCACATTACATCTGAGCAAGCTCCATTTGTTTGTTTGCTTTGTACTACAGGATATTCCACATTACATCTGAGCGAGCTCCATTTGTTTGTTTGCTTTGGGCTACATGGATATTCCACTTTACATCTGAGCAAGCTTCATTTGTTTGTTTGCTTTGGACTACATGGATATTCCACATTACATCTGAGCAAGCTTCATTTGTTTGTCTGCTTTGGACTACATGGATATTCCACATTACATCTGAGCAAGCTTCATTTGTTTGTTTGCTTTGGACTACATGGATATTCCACATTACATCTGAGCAAGCTTCATTTGTTTGTTTGCTTTGGACTACATGGATATTTCACATTACATCTGAGCAAGCTTCATTTGTTTGTTTGCTTTGGACTACATGGATATTCCACTTTACATCTGAGCAAGCTTCATTTGTTTGTTTGCTTTGTACTACAGGATATTCCACATTACATCTGAGCAAGCTCCATTTGTTTGTTTGCTTTGGACTACAGGATATTCCACATTACATCTGAGCAAGCTCCATTTGTTTGTTTGCTTTGGACTACATGGATATTCCACTTTACATCTGAGCAAGCTTCATTTGTTTGTCTGCTTTGGACTACATGGATATTCCACATTACATCTGAGCAAGCTTCATTTGTTTGTCTGCTTTGGACTACATGGATATTCCACATTACATCTGAGCAAGCTTCATTTGTTTGTTTGCTTTGGACTACATGGATATTCCACATTACATCTGAGCAAGCTTCATTTGTTTGTTTGCTTTGGACTACATGGATATTCCGCATTACATCTGAGCAAGCTTCATTTGTTTGTTTGCTTTGGACTACATGAATATTTCACATTACATCTGAGCAAGCTTCATTTGTTTGTTTGCTTTGGACTACATGGATATTCCACTTTACATCTGAGCAAGCTTCATTTGTTTGTTTGTTTTGGACTACATGGATATTCCACTTTACATCTGAGCAAGCTTCATTTGTTTGTTTGCTTTGTACTACAGGATATTCCACATTACATCTGAGCAAGCTCCATTTGTTTGTTTGCTTTGGACTACATGGATATTCCACTTTACATCTGAGCAAGCTTCATTTGTTTGTTTGCTTTGGACTACATGGATATTCCACTTACATCTGAGCAAGCTTCATTTGTTTGTCTGCTTTGGACTACATGGATATTCCACATTACATCTGAGCAAGCTTCATTTGTTTGTTTGCTTTATACTACAGGATATTCCACATTACATCTGAGCAAGCTCCATTTGTTTGTTTGCTTTGGGCTACATGGATATTCCACTTTACATCTGAGCAAGCTTCATTTGTTTGTTTGCTTTGGACTACATGGATATTCCACATTACATCTGAGCAAGCTTCATTTGTTTGTCTGCTTTGGACTACATGGATATTCCACATTACATCTGAGCAAGCTTCATTTGTTTGTTTGCTTTGGACTACATGGATATTCCACATTACATCTGAGCAAGCTTCATTTGTTTGTTTGCTTTGGACTACATGGATATTCCACATTACATCTGAGCAAGCTTCATTTGTTTGTTTGTTTTTGGACTACATGGATATTTCACATTACATCTGAGCAAGCTTCATTTGTTTGTTTGCTTTGGACTACATGGATATTCCACATGGATATTACATCTGAGCAAGCTTCATTTGTTTGTTTGCTTTGACTACATGGATATTCCACATTACATCTGAGCAAGCTCCATTTGTTTGTTTGCTTTGGACTACATGGATATTCCACATTACATCTGAGCAAGCTCCATTTGTTTGTTTGCTTTGGGCTACATGGATATTCCACTTTACATCTGAGCAAGCTTCATTTGTTTGTTTGTTTGCTTTGGACTACATGGATATTCCACATTACATCTCCACATTACATCTGAGCAAGCTTCATTTGTTTGTTTGTTTGCATTACATCTGGACTACACTACATTTGTTTGTTTGCTTTGGACTCCACATGGATATTCCACATTACATCTGAGCAAGCTCCATTTGTTTGTTTGCTTTGGACTACATGGATATTCCACTTTACATCTGAGCAAGCTTCATTTGTTTGTTTGCTTTTTGGACTACATGGATATTTCACATTACATCTGAGCAAGCTTCATTTGTTTGCTTCATTTGTTTGCTTTGGACTACATGGATATTCCACATTACATCTGAGCAAGCTTCATTTGTTTGTTTGTTTTGGACTACATGGATATTCGACGTTACACTGAGCAAGCTCTATTTGTTTGTTTACATCATTGAGCAAGCTTCATTTGTTTGTTTGCTTTGGACTACATGGATATTCCACATTACATCTGAGCAAGCTCCATTTGTTTGTTTGCTTTGGACTACATGGATATTCCACTTTACATCTGAGCAAGCTTCATTTGTTTGTTTGCTTTGTACTACATGGATATTCCACATTACATCTGAGCAAGCTCCATTTGTTTGTTTGCTTTGGACTACATGGATATTCCACTTTACATCTGAGCAAGCTTCATTTGTTTGTTTGCTTTTACATGGATATTCCACATTACATCTGAGCAAGCTTCATTTGTTTGTTCTGCTTTGGACTACAGGATATTCCACATTACATCTGAGCAAGCTCCATTTGTTTGTTTGCTTTGGACTACATGGATATTCCACATTACATCTGAGCAAGCTTCATTTGTTTGTTTGCTTTGGACTACATGGATATTCCACATTACATCTGAGCAAGCTTCATTTGTTTGTTTGCTTTGGACTACATGGATATTTCACATTACATCTGAGCAAGCTTCATTTGTTTGTTTGCTTTTGACTACATGGATATTCCACATTACATCTGAGCAAGCTTCATTTGTTTGTTTGCTTTTTGCATTTTGACTACATGGATATTCCACATTACATCTGAGCAAGCTTCATTTGTTTGTTTGCTTTGGACTACATGGATATTCCACATTACATCTGAGCAAGCTTCATTTGTTTGTTTGCTTTGGACTACATGGATATTGAGCAACATTACATCTGAGCAAGCTTCATTTGTTTGTTTGCTTTGGACTACATGGATATTCCACATTACATCTGAGCAAGCTTCATTTGTTTGTTTGCTTTGGACTACATGGATATTCACATTACATCTGAGCAAGCTTCATTTGTTTGTTTGCTTTGGACTACATGGATATTCCACATTACATCTGAGCAAGCTTCATTTGTTTGTTTGCTTTTTGGACTACATGGATATTCCACATGGATATTTACATCTGAGCAAGCTTCATTTGTTTGTTTGCTTTGGACTTGGACTACATGGATATTCCACATTACATCTGAGCAAGCTTCATTTGTTTGTTTTGCTTTTGGACTACATGGATATTCCACATTACATCTGAGCAAGCTTCATTTGTTTTTTGCTTTGGACTACATGGATATTCCACATTACATCTGAGCAAGCTTCATTTGTTTGTTTGCTTTGGACTACATGGATATTCCACATTACATCTGAGCAAGCTCCATTTGTTTGTTTGCTTTGGTACTACATGGATATTCCACATTACATCTGAGCAAGCTCCATTTGTTTGTTTGCTTTGGACTACATGGATATTCCACATTACATCTGAGCAAGCTTCATTTGTTTGTTTGCTTTGGACTACATGGATATTCCACATTACATCTGAGCAAGCTTCATTTGTTTGTTTGCTTTGGACTACATGGATATTCCACATTACATCTGAGCAAGCTTCATTTGTTTGTTTGCTTTGGACTACATGGATATTCCACATTACATCTGAGCAAGCTTCATTTGTTTGTTTGCTTTGGACTACATGGATATTCCACATTTACATCTGGAGCAAGCTTCATTTGTTTGTTTGCTTTGACTACATGGATATTCCACATTACATCTGAGCAAGCTTCATTTGTTTGTTTGCTTTGGACTACATGGATATTCCACATTACATCTGAGCAAGCTTCATTTGTTTGTTTGCTTTGTACTACAGGATATTCCACATTACATCTGAGCAAGCTCCATTTGTTTGTTTGCTTTGGACTACAGGATATTCCACATTACATCTGAGCAAGCTCCATTTGTTTGTTTGCTTTGGACTACATGGATATTCCACTTTACATCTGAGCAAGCTTCATTTGTTTGTCTGCTTTGGACTACATGGATATTCCACATTACATCTGAGCAAGCTTCATTTGTTTGTCTGCTTTGGACTACATGGATATTCCACATTACATCTGAGCAAGCTTCATTTGTTTGTTTGCTTTGGACTACATGGATATTCCACATTACATCTGAGCAAGCTTCATTTGTTTGTTTGCTTTGGACTACATGGATATTCCGCATTACATCTGAGCAAGCTTCATTTGTTTGTTTGCTTTGGACTACATGAATATTTCACATTACATCTGAGCAAGCTTCATTTGTTTGTTTGCTTTGGACTACATGGATATTCCACTTTACATCTGAGCAAGCTTCATTTGTTTGTTTGTTTTGGACTACATGGATATTCCACTTTACATCTGAGCAAGCTTCATTTGTTTGTTTGCTTTGTACTACAGGATATCCCACATTACATCTGAGCAAGCTCCATTTGTTTGTTTGCTTTGGACTACATGGATATTCCACTTTACATCTGAGCAAGCTTCATTTGTTTGTTTGCTTTGGACTACATGGATATTCCACTTACATCTGAGCAAGCTTCATTTGTTTTTCTGCTTTTGACTACATGGATATTCCACATTACATCTGAGCAAGCTTCATTTGTTTGTTTGCTTTGGACTACATGGATATTCCACATTACATCTGAGCAAGCTCCATTTGTTTGTTTGCTTTGTACTACAGGATATTCCACATTACATCTGAGCAAGCTCCACTTGTTTGTTTGCTTTGGACTACATGGATATTCCACTTTACATCTGAGCAAGCTTCATTTGTTTGTTTGCTTTGGACTACATGGATATTCCACATTACATCTGAGCAAGCTTCATTTGTTTGTCTGCTTTGGACTACATGGATATTCCACATTACATCTGAGCAAGCTTCATTTGTTTGTTTGCTTTGGACTACATGGATATTCCACATTACATCTGAGCAAGCTTCATTTGTTTGTTTGCTTTGGACTACATGGATATTCCACATTACATCTGAGCAAGCTTCATTTGTTTGTTTGCTTTGGACTACATGGATATTCCACATTACATCTGAGCAAGCTTCATTTGTTTGTTTGCTTTGGACTACATGGATATTCCACATTACATCTGAGCAAGCTTCATTTGTTGGTTTGCTTTGGACTACATGGACATTTCACATTACATCTGAGCAAGCTTCATTTGTTTGTTTGCTTTGGACTACATGGATATTCCACATTACATCTGAGCAAGCTCCATTAATTTGTTTGCTTTGGACTACATGGATATTCCACATTACATATGAGCAAGCTCTATTTGTTTGTTTGCTTTGGACTACATGGATATTCCACATTACATATGAGCAAGCTTCATTTGTTTGTTTGCTTTGGACTACATGGATATTCCACATTACATCTGAGCAAGCTTCATTTGTTTGTTTGCTTTGGACTACATGGATATTCCACATTACATCTGAGCAAGCTCCATTTGTTTGTTTGCTTTGGACTACAGGATATTCCACATTACATCTGAGCAAGCTCCATTTGTTTGTTTGCTTTGGACTACATGGATATTCCACTTTACATCTGAGCAAGCTTCATTTGTTTGTTTGCTTTGGACTGGATATTTCACATTACATCTGAGCAAGCTTCATTTGTTTGTTTGCTTTGACTACATGGATATTCCACATTACATCTGAGCAAGCTTCATTTGTTTGTTTGCTTTGGACTATAGAGATATTCCACATTACATCTGAGCAAGCTTCATTTGTTTGTTTGCTTTGGACTACATGGATATTCGACGTTACATCTGAGCAAGCTCTATTTGTTTGTTTGCTTTGGACTACATGGATATTCCACATTACATCTTAGCAAGCTTCATTTGTTTGTTTGCTTTGGACTACATGGATATTCCACATTATATCTGAGCAAGCTCCATTTGTTTGTTTGCTTTGAACTACATGGATATTCCACTTTACATCTGAGCAAGCTTCATTTGTTTGTTTGCTTTGTACTACAGGATATTCCACATTACATCTGAGCAAGCTCCATTTGTTTGTTTGCTTTGGACTACATGGATATTCCACTTTACATCTGAGCAAGCTTCATTTGTTTGTTTGCTTTGGACTACATGGATATTCCACTTTACATCTGAGCAAGCTTCATTTGTTTGTCTGCTTTGGACTACAGGATATTCCACATTACATCTGAGCAAGCTCCATTTGTTTGTTTGCTTTGGACTACATGGATATTCCACATTACATCTGAGCAAGCTTCATTTGTTTGTTTGCTTTGGACTACATGGATATTCCACATTACATCTGAGCAAGCTTCATTTGTTTGTTTGCTTTGGACTACATGGATATTCCACATTACATCTGAGCAAGCTCCATTTGTTTGTTTGCTTTGGACTACATGGATATTCCATTACATCTGAGCAAGCTTCATTTGTTTGTTTGCTTTGGACTACATGGATATTCCACATTACATCTGAGCAAGCTTCATTTGTTTGTTTGCTTTGGACTACATGGATATTCCACATTACATCAGAGCAAGCTTCATTTGTTTGTTTGCTTTGGACTACATGGATATTCCACATTACATCTGAGCAAGCTTCATTTGTTTGTTTGCTTTGGACTACATGGATATTCCAGCTTCATTTGTTTGTTTGCTTTACATACATCTGAGCAAGCTTCATTTGTTTGTTTGCTTTGGACTACATGGATATTCACATTACATCTGAGCAAGCTTCATTTGTTTGTTTGCTTTGGACTACATGGATATTCCACATTACATCTGAGCAAGCTCCATTTGTTTGTTTGCTTTGGACTACATGGATATTCCACATTACATCTGAGCAAGCTCCATTTGTTTGTTTGCTTTGGACTACATGGATATTCCACATTACATCTGAGCAAGCTTCATTTGTTTGTTTTGCTTTTGACTACATGGATATTCCACATTACATCTGAGCAAGCTTCATTTGTTTGTTTGCTTTGCAGGATTTGACATTACATGGATATTCCACATTACATCTGAGCAAGCTTCATTTGTTTGTTTGCTTTGGACTACATGGATATTCCACATTACATTTGAGCAAGCTCCATTTGTTTGTTTGCTTTACATGGATATTCCACATTACATCTGAGCAAGCTTCATTTGTTTGTTTGTTTTGGATGGATATTCCACATTACATCTGAGCAAGCTTCATTTGTTTGTTTGCTTTGGACTACATGGATATTCCACATTACATCTGAGCAAGCTTCATTTGTTTGTTTGCTTTGGACTACATGGATATTCCACATTACATCTGAGCAAGCTTCATTTGTTTGTTTGCTTTGGACTACATGGATATTCCACATTACATCTGAGCAAGCTTCATTTGTTTGTTTGCTTTGGACTACATGGATATTCCACATTACATCTGAGCAAGCTTCATTTGTTTGTTTGCTTTGGACAATGGATATTCCACATTACATCTGAGCAAGCTCCATTTGTTTGTTTGCTTTGGACTACATGGATATTCCACATTACATCTGAGCAAGCTCTCATTTGTTTGTTTGCTTTGGACTACATGGATATTCCACATTACATCTGAGCAAGCTTCATTTGTTTGTTTGCTTTGGACTACATGGATATTCCACATTACATCTGAGCAAGCTTCATTTGTTTGTTTGCTTTGGACTACATGGATATTCCACATTACATCTGAGCAAGCTCCATTTGTTTGTTTGCTTTGGACTACAGGATATTCCACATTACATCTGAGCAAGCTCCATTTGTTTGTTTGCTTTGGACTACATGGATATTCCACATTACATCTGAGCAAGCTTCATTTGTTTGTTTGCTTTGGACTACATGGATATTTCACATTACATCTGAGCAAGCTTCATTTGTTTGTTGCATTTGTTTGTTCTGCTTTTGACTACATGGATATTCCACATTACATCTGAGCAAGCTTCATTTGTTTGTTTGCTTTGGACTATATGGATATTCCACATTACATCTGAGCAAGCTTCATTTGTTTGTTTGCTTTGGACTACATGGATCTTTCATTTGTTTGTTTACATCTGGATATTCGACATTACATCTGAGCAAGCTCTCATTTGTTTGTTTGCTTTGGACTACATGGATATTCCACATTACATCTTAGCAAGCTTCATTTGTTTGTTTGCTTTGGACTACATGGATATTCCACATTACATCTGAGCAAGCTCCATTTGTTTGTTTGCTTTTTGGATATTCCACATTACATGGATATTCCACATGGATATTTTACATCTGAGCAAGCTTCATTTGTTTGTTTGCTTTGGACTACATGGATATTCCACATTACATCTGAGCAAGCTTCATTTGTTTGTTTGCTTTGGACTACATGGATATTCCACATTACATCTGAGCAAGCTTCATTTGTTTGTTTGCTTTGGACTACATGGATATTCCACATTTGTTTGTTTGCTTTGGGATATTTTACATCTGAGCAAGCTTCATTTGTTTGTTTGCTTTGGACTACATGGATATTCCACATTACATCTGAGCAAGCTTCATTTGTTTGTTTGCTTTGGACTACATGGATATTCCATTACATTACAATCATTTGTTTGTTTGAGACAATGGATATTCACATTTTGTTTGTTTGTTTGCTTTGGACTACATGGATATTCCACATTACATCTGAGCAAGCTCCATTTGTTTGTTTGCTTTGGACTACATGGATATTCCACATTACATCTGAGCAAGCTCCATTTGTTTGTTTGCTTTGGACTACATGGATATTCCATTACATTACATCTGAGCAAGCTTCATTTGTTTGTTTGCTTTTTGGACTACATGGATATTCCACATTACATCTGAGCAAGCTTCATTTGTTTGTTTGTTTGCTTTTGGACTACATTCCACATTACATCTGAGCAAGCATGGATATTCCACTTGTTTGTTTGCTTTGGACTACATGGATATTCCACATTACATCTGAGCAAGCTTCATTTGTTTGTCTGCTTTGGACTACATGGATATTCCACATTACATCTGAGCAAGCTTCATTTGTTTGTTTGCTTTGGACTACATGGATATTCCACATTACATCTGAGCAAGCTTCATTTGTTTGTTTGCTTTGGACTACATGGATATTCCACATTACATCTGAGCAAGCTTCATTTGTTTGTTTGCTTTGGACTACATGGATATTCCACATTACATCTGAGCAAGCTTCATTTGTTTGTTTGCTTTGGACTACATGGATATTCCACATTACATCTGAGCAAGCTTCATTTGTTTGTTTGCTTTGGACTACATGGATATTCCACATTACATCTGAGCAAGCTTCATATTCCACATTACATCTGAGCAAGCTCCATTTGTTTGTTTGTGGACTACATGGATATTCACATTACATCTGAGCAAGCTTCATTTGTTTGTTTGCTTTGGACTACATGGATATTCCACATTACATTACATGAGCAAGCTTCATTTGTTTGTTTGCTTTGGACTACCATGGATATTCACATTACATCTGAGCAAGCTTCATTTGTTTGTTTGCTTTGGACTACATGGATATTCCACATTACATCTGAGCAAGCTTCATTTGTTTGTTTTGCTTTGGACTACATGGATATTCCACATTACATCTGAGCAAGCTTCATTTGTTTGTTTGCTTTGGACTACATGGATTTTCCACATTACATCTGAGCAAGCTTCATTTGTTTGTTTGCTTTGGACTACATGGATTTTCCACATTACATCTGAGCAAGCTTCATTTGTTTGTTTGCTTTGGACTACATGAATATTTCACATTACATCTGAGCAAGCTTCATTTGTTTGTTTGCTTTGGACTACATGGATATTCCACTTTACATCTGAGCAAGCTTCATTTGTTTGTTTGCTTTGTACTACAGGATATTCCACATTACATCTGAGCAAGCTCCATTTGTTTGTTTGCTTTGGACTACATGGATATTCCACTTTACATCTGAGCAAGCTTCATTTGTTTGTTTGCTTTGGACTACATGGATATTCCACTTTACATCTGAGCAAGCTTCATTTGTTTGTTTGCTTTTTACTACAGGATATTCCACATTACATCTGAGCAAGCTCCATTTGTTTGTTTGCTTTGGACTACATGGATATTCCACTTACATCTGAGCAAGCTTCATTTGTTTTTCTGCTTTTGACTACATGGATATTCCACATTACATCTGAGCAAGCTTCATTTGTTTGTTTGCTTTGGACTACATGGATATTCCACATTACATCTGAGCAAGCTCCATTTGTTTGTTTGCTTTGTACTACAGGATATTCCACATTACATCTGAGCAAGCTCCATTTGTTTGTTTGCTTTGGACTACATGGATATTCCACTTTACATCTGAGCAAGCTTCATTTGTTTGTCTGCTTTGGACTACATGGATATTCCACATTACATTTGAGCAAGCTTCATTTGTTTGTTTGCTTTGGACTACATGGATATTCCACTTTACATCTGAGCAAGCTTCATTTGTTTGTTTGCTTTGGACTACATGGATATTCCACATTACATCTGAGCAAGCTTCATTTGTTTGTTTGCTTTGGACTACATGGATATTCCACATTACATCTGAGCAAGCTTCAATTGTTTGTTTGCTTTGGACTACATGGATATTCCACATTACATCTGAGCAAGCTTCATTTGTTGGTTTGCTTTGGACTACATGGACATTTCACATTACATATGAGCAAGCTTCATTTGTTTGTTTGCTTTGGACTACATGGATATTCCACATTACATCTGAGCAAGCTTCATTTGTTTGTTTGCTTTGGACTACATGGATATTCCACATTACATCTGAGCAAGCTCCATTTGTTTGTTTGCTTTGGACTACATGGATATTCACATTACATCTGAGCAAGCTTCATTTGTTTGTTTGCTTTGGACTACATGGATATTCCACATTACATCTGAGCAAGCTTCATTTGTTTGTTTGCTTTGGACTACATGGATATTCCACATTACATCTGAGCAAGCTCCATTTGTTTGTTTGCTTTGGACTACATGAATATTTCACATTACATCTGAGCAAGCTTCATTTGTTTGTTTGCTTTGGACTACATTAATATTCCACTTTACATCTGAGCAAGCTTCATTTGTTTGTTTGCTTTGTACTACAGGATATTCCACATTACATCTGAGCAAGCTCCATTTGTTTGTTTGCTTTGGACTACATGGATATTCCACTTTACATGTGAGCAAGCTTCATTTGTTTGTTTGCTTTGGACTACATGGATATTCCACTTTACATCTGAGCAAGCTTCATTTGTTTATTTGCTTTGTACTACAGGATATTCCACATTACATCTGAGCAAGCTCCATTTGTTTGTTTGCTTTGGACTACATGGATATTCCACTTTACATCTGAGCAAGCTTCATTTGTTTGTTTGCTTTGGACTACATGGATATTCCACTTACATCTGAGCAAGCTTCATTTGTTTGTTTGCTTTGACTACATGGATATTCCACATTACATCTGAGCAAGCTTCATTTGTTTGTTTGCTTTGGACTACATGGATATTCCACATTACATCTGAGCAAGCTTCATTTGTTTGTTTGTTTTGGACTACATGGATATTCCGCATTACATCTGAGCAAGCTTCATTTGTTTGTTTGCTTTGGACTACATGAATATTTCACATTACATCTGAGCAAGCTTCATTTGTTTGTTTGCTTTGGACTACATGGATATTCCACTTACATCTGAGCAAGCTTCATTTGTTTTTTGCTTTTGACTACATGGATATTCCACATTACATCTGAGCAAGCTTCATTTGTTTGTTTGCTTTGTACTACAGGATATTCCACATTACATCTGAGCAAGCTCCACTTGTTTGTTTGCTTTGGACTACATGGATATTCTACTTTACATCTGAGCAAGCTTCATTTGTTTGTTTGCTTTGGACTACATGGAAATTCCACATTACATCTGAGCAAGCTTCATTTGTTTGTCTGCTTTGGACTACATGGATATTCACATTACATCTGAGCAAGCTTCATTTGTTTGTTTGCTTTGGACTACATGGATATTCCACATTACATCTGAGCAAGCTTCATTTGTTTGTTTGCTTTGGACTACATGGATATTCCACATTACATCTGAGCAAGCTTCATTTGTTTGTTTGCTTTGGACTACATGGATATTCCACATTACATCTGAGCAAGCTTCATTTGTTTGTTTGCTTTGGACTACATGGATATTCCACATTACATCTGAGCAAGCTTCATTTGTTGGTTTGCTTTGGACTACATGGACATTTCACATTACATCTGAGCAAGCTTCATTTGTTTGTTTGCTTTTTACTACAGGATATTCCACATTACATCTGAGCAAGCTCCATTTGTTTGTTTGCTTTGGACTACATGGATATTCCACTTACATCTGAGCAAGCTTCATTTGTTTTTCTGCTTTTGACTACATGGATATTCCACATTACATCTGAGCAAGCTTCATTTGTTTGTTTGCTTTGGACTACATGGATATTCCACATTACATCTGAGCAAGCTCCATTTGTTTGTTTGCTTTGTACTACAGGATATTCCACATTACATCTGAGCAAGCTCCACTTGTTTGTTTGCTTTGGACTACATGGATATTCCACTTTACATCTGAGCAAGCTTCATTTGTTTGTCTGCTTTGGACTACATGGATATTCCACATTACATCTGAGCAAGCTTCATTTGTTTGTTTGCTTTGGACTACATGGATATTCCACATTACATCTGAGCAAGCTTCATTTGTTTGTTTGCTTTGGACTACATGGATATTCCACATTACATCTGAGCAAGCTTCATTTGTTTGTTTGCTTTGGACTACATGGATATTCCACATTACATCTGAGCAAGCTTCAATTGTTTGTTTGCTTTGGACTACATGGATATTCCACATTACATCTGAGCAAGCTTCATTTGTTGGTTTGCTTTGGACTACATGGACATTTCACATTACATATGAGCAAGCTTCATTTGTTTGTTTGCTTTGGACTACATGGATATTCCACATTACATCTGAGCAAGCTTCATTTGTTTGTTTGCTTTGGACTACATGGATATTCCACATTACATCTGAGCAAGCTCCATTTGTTTGTTTGCTTTGGACTACATGGATATTCCACATTACATCTGAGCAAGCTTCATTTGTTTGTTTGCTTTGGACTACATGGATATTCCACATTACATCTGAGCAAGCTTCATTTGTTTGTTTGCTTTGGACTACATGGATATTCCACATTACATCTGAGCAAGCTCCATTTGTTTGTTTGCTTTGGACTACATGAATATTTCACATTACATCTGAGCAAGCTTCATTTGTTTGTTTGCTTTGGACTACATTAATATTCCACTTTACATCTGAGCAAGCTTCATTTGTTTGTTTGCTTTGTACTACAGGATATTCCACATTACATCTGAGCAAGCTCCATTTGTTTGTTTGCTTTGGACTACATGGATATTCCACTTTACATGTGAGCAAGCTTCATTTGTTTGTTTGCTTTGGACTACATGGATATTCCACTTTACATCTGAGCAAGCTTCATTTGTTTATTTGCTTTGTACTACAGGATATTCCACATTACATCTGAGCAAGCTCCATTTGTTTGTTTGCTTTGGACTACATGGATATTCCACTTTACATCTGAGCAAGCTTCATTTGTTTGTTTGCTTTGGACTACATGGATATTCCACTTACATCTGAGCAAGCTTCATTTGTTTGTTTGCTTTGGACTACATGGGTATTCCACATTACATCTGAGCAAGCTTCATTTGTTTGTTTGCTTTGGACTACATGGATATTCCACATTACATCTGAGCAAGCTTCATTTGTTTGTTTGTTTTGGACTACATGGATATTCCGCATTACATCTGAGCAAGCTTCATTTGTTTGTTTGCTTTGGACTACATGAATATTTCACATTACATCTGAGCAAGCTTCATTTGTTTGTTTGCTTTGGACTACATGGATATTCCACTTACATCTGAGCAAGCTTCATTTGTTTTTCTGCTTTTGACTACATGGATATTCCACATTACATCTGAGCAAGCTTCATTTGTTTGTTTGCTTTGTACTACAGGATATTCCACATTACATCTGAGCAAGCTCCACTTGTTTGTTTGCTTTGGACTACATGGATATTCTACTTTACATCTGAGCAAGCTTCATTTGTTTGTTTGCTTTGGACTACATGGAAATTCCACATTACATCTGAGCAAGCTTCATTTGTTTGTCTGCTTTGGACTACATGGATATTCCACATTACATCTGAGCAAGCTTCATTTGTTTGTTTGCTTTGGACTACATGGATATTCCACATTACATCTGAGCAAGCTTCATTTGTTTGTTTGCTTTGGACTACATGGATATTCCACATTACATCTGAGCAAGCTTCATTTGTTTGTTTGCTTTGGACTACATGGATATTCCACATTACATCTGAGCAAGCTTCATTTGTTTGTTTGCTTTGGACTACATGGATATTCCACATTACATCTGAGCAAGCTTCATTTGTTGGTTTGCTTTGGACTACATGGACATTTCACATTACATCTGAGCAAGCTTCATTTGTTTGTTTGCTTTGGACTACATGGATATTCCACATTACATCTGAGCAAGCTCCATTAATTTGTTTGCTTTGGACTACATGGATATTCCACATTACATATGAGCAAGCTCTATTTGTTTGTTTGCTTTGGACTACATGGATATTCCACATTACATATGAGCAAGCTTCATTTGTTTGTTTGCTTTGGACTACATGGATATTCCACATTACATCTGAGCAAGCTTCATTTGTTTGTTTGCTTTGGACTACATGGATATTCCACATTACATCTGAGCAAGCTCCATTTGTTTGTTTGCTTTGGACTACAGGATATTCCACATTACATCTGAGCAAGCTCCATTTGTATGTTTGCTTTGGACTACATGGATATTCCACTTTACATCTGAGCAAGCTTCATTTGTTTGTTTGCTTTGGACTACCAGGATATTTCACATTACATCTGAGCAAGCTTCATTTGTTTGTTTGCTTTGGACTACATGGATATTCCACATTACATCTGAGCAAGCTTCATTTGTTTGTTTGCTTTGGACTATAGAGATATTCCACATTACATCTGAGCAAGCTTCATTTGTTTGTTTGCTTTGGACTACATGGATATTCCACGTTACATCTGAGCAAGCTCTATTTGTTTGTTTGCTTTGGACTACATGGATATTCCACATTACATCTTAGCAAGCTTCATTTGTTTGTTTGCTTTAGACTACATGGATATTCCACATTATATCTGAGCAAGCTCCATTTGTTTGTTTGCTTTGAACTACATGGATATTCCACTTTACATCTGAGCAAGCTTCATTTGTTTGTTTGCTTTGTACTACAGGATATTCCACATTACATCTGAGCAAGCTCCATTTGTTTGTTTGCTTTGGACTACATGGATATTCCACTTTACATCTGAGCAAGCTTCATTTGTTTGTTTGCTTTGGACTACATGGATATTCCACTTTACATCTGAGCAAGCTTTATTTGTTTGTTTGCTTTGGACTACAGGATATTCCACATTACATCTGAGCAAGCTCCATTTGTTTGTTTGCTTTGGACTACATGGATATTCCACTTTACATCTGAGCAAGCTTCATTTGTTTGTTTGCTTTGGACTACATGGATATTCCACATTACATCTGAGCAAGCTTCATTTGTTTGTCTGCTTTGGACTACATGGATATTTCACATTACATCTGAGCAAGCTTCATTTGTTTGTTTGCTTTGGACTACATGGATATTCCACATTACATCTGAGCAAGCTTCATTTGTTTGTTTGCTTTGGACTACATGGATATTCCACATTACATCTGAGCAAGCTTCATTTGTTTGTTTGCTTTGGACTACATGGATATTTCACATTACATCTGAGCAAGCTTCATTTGTTGGTTTGCTTTGGACTACATGGACATTTCACATTACATCTGAGCAAGCTTCATTTGTTTGTTTGCTTTGGACTACATGGATATTCCACATTACATCTGAGCAAGCTCCATTTGTTTGTTTGCTTTGGAATACATGGATATTCCACATTACATATGAGCAAGCTTTATTTGTTTGTTTGCTTTGGACTACATGGATATTCCACATTACATATGAGCAAGCTTCATTTGTTTGTTTGCTTTGGACTACATGGATATTCCACATTACATCTGAGCAAGCTTCATTTGTTTGTTTGCTTTGGACTACATGGATATTCCACATTACATCTGAGCAAGCTCCATTTGTTTGTTTGCTTTGGACTACAGGATATTCCACATTACATCTGAGCAAGCTCCATTTGTTTGTTTGCTTTGGACTACATGGATATTCCACATTACATCTGAGCAAGCTTCATTTGTTTGTTTGCTTTGGACTACATGGATATTTCACATTACATCTGAGCAAGCTTCATTTGTTTGTTTTGCTTTTGACTACATGGATATTCCACATTACATCTGAGCAAGCTTCATTTGTTTGTTTGCTTTGGACTACATGGATTTTCCACATTACATCTGAGCAATGCTTCATTTGTTTGTTTGCTTTGGACTACATGAATATTTCACATTACATCTGAGCAAGCTTCATTTGTTTGTTTGCTTTGGACTACATGGATATTTCACTTTACATCTGAGCAAGCTTCATTTGTTTGTTTGCTTTGTACTACAGGATATTCCACATTACATCTGAGCAAGCTCCATTTGTTTGTTTGCTTTGGACTACATGGATATTCCACTTTACATCTGAGCAAGCTTCATTTGTTTGTTTGTTTTGGACTACATGGATATTCCACTTTACATCTGAGCAAGCTTCATTTGTTTGTTTGCTTTGTACTACATGGATATTCCACTTTACATCTGAGCAAGCTTCATTTGTTTGTTTGCTTTGTACTACAGGATATTCCACATTACATCTGAGCAAGCTCCATTTGTTTGTTTGCTTTGGACTACATGGATATTCCACATTACATCTGAGCAAGCTTCATTTGTTTGTTTGCTTTGGACTACATGGATATTCCACATTACATCTGAGCAAGCTTCATTTGTTGGTTTGCTTTGGACTACATGGACATTTCACATTACATATGAGCAAGCTTCATTTGTTTGTTTGCTTTGGACTACATGGATATTCCACATTACATCTGAGCAAGCTTCATTTGTTTGTTTGCTTTGGACTACATGGATATTCCACATTACATCTGAGCAAGCTCCATTTGTTTGTTTGCTTTGGACTACAGGATATTCCACATTACATCTGAGCAAGCTCCATTTGTTTGTTTGCTTTGGACTACATGGATATTCCACTTTACATCTGAGCAAGCTTCATTTGTTTGTTTGCTTTGGACTACCAGGATATTTCACATTAAATCTGAGCAAGCTTCATTTGTTTGTTTGCTTTTGACTACATGGATATTCCACATTACATCTGAGCAAGCTTCATTTGTTTGTTTGCTTTGGACTATAGAGATATTCCACATTACATCTGAGCAAGCTTCATTTGTTTGTTTGCTTTGGACTACATGGATATTCCACGTTACATCTGAGCAAGCTCTATTTGTTTGTTTGCTTTGGACTACATGGATATTCCACATTACATCTTAGCAAGCTTCATTTGTTTGTTTGCTTTAGACTACATGGATATTCCACATTATATCTGAGCAAGCTCCATTTGTTTGTTTGCTTTGAACTACATGGATATTCCACATTACATATGAGCAAGCTCCATTTGTTTGTTTGCTTTGGACTACATGGATATGCCACATTACATCTGAGCAAGCTTCATTTGTTTGTTTGCTTTGGACTACATGGATATTTCACATTACATCTGAGCAAGCTTCATTTGTTTGTTTGCTTTGGACTACATGGATATTCCACATTACATTGGAACAAAACCAAAACATGTAAAATGTATAGGCGGGCATTGCAAACTTATGTTCAAAACCAATATCGGTTTTATGTAATGCTTTTTGTGTTATTTCTGTGATCCAAAAATAAATTGGCACATTTTGACAAAAAAGTTCTGAAAAAGTAGCAAATAATCCAAATTCATTAAGAGTCACCACGATGCATGTTAAGGGTCATACTATTTTGTAACTGTGCAGCCGCCATTGCGTCTGCTTGACATTTTTGGAAGTTGACACAGAAAAAGTTTTGTTTTTGATGTCAAAGATGACTTAACAATTTTCAGATTATTCATGGTAGTCTGAAATTATCTGAGTATGACCATGACAAATACAACCAAAAAACTTAGTAGGACTACAGTATATTAAACTGTTATTTTATTTAGGACATACCAGAGAAGACGGAAAATATTAACAAATTTCTAGTACTTCGGAACACACAAACTAAAGGTATACTACTATACTTCCTAAATTGTGTTAGATTCTGTAATTGCTCTTGGGAATGTTACACACAAGATTAGCAATCATACGGTCAGAATTTAGTAAAAATATCAATAATAAGGGTAATCTAACACGAGCATGATGCGGGCTGTGAATGTAGGTTTTATATAATATTATATCTATGGACCTGCCATTTCCAGCATTCAATTGGATCAGTCTTTGTCTGCTAAACTTCTATTATGTGATAATTGAAGTGGTCAACTGCCGGTAGGCCCTATGTTGCAATTTGTTTTGTGGGGTGACTTATAATAGTACTGGTCTAATCCAATTTCTAAGCAGGGACTATTCAGTTTCTGGTCTGACTGAGTAAGACAATTGATGGAATAGGCTTCTACATGGTATTTAAGGCATGGCCTTTGGGGCCTTATGTCTCAACTTCGTATGCCTACTCTGTAAACTGTACTAATCAGTCATGGTAATGGACTTTTGGTATAGTAATAATAACAATTTTTTCGACTTTGCTAAGGTGGGTAACAAATTCGGGTCATACTACAGTAATAGGACTTAGTAGGCCTCAGAGGGCATGCTTTCAGTGCCACTAATAATAACATTGTTTAAATATTTGGTGCAGAAAGGCTGTCAAACAGATCGTTTTTTGGTAGGCCTAAATCTAAAATTGTGAATAACGGTAAGAAGAATATCATTTGTTATATCCGTAAACTCTGTCAATAATCGTCCAACCAAATTAATTCTATTTTGCATAATTCCTTCCTAAGTCTCAATGCATTGCCATGATAACAACTTGTGTTACGGAAAAGCCAAACCTTGCCACGTTAGGAAAGAAATTAGGTGAAAGAAGTGAGGATTTGGACTGGCATTTTGCTTAGCATATTCATCCATTAAAAGTACTTGAATCTGGCTTAAATTTGGCGACACTGATAATTAATTGTTAAAAGCATATTGAGCCTAATAAACAGATACAAAGTTGCCTGCTATGAGGAAATGTGACTTACATAGATCAGAAAAACGAATGACTAATCTTACGTTTTCAAATATCTTTACAAAATGGGACACGAAATATTATTTTTTGTGAACTTTACCAAGACTGAAAATACTCGGATCCTGATTAAACATGAAATATAATGTGTTGTACGTCATCTGATGTTCTGTTTTAGTGAGGAACAATAAGCAATTTCAATTTTCCGGATTCATTCGGGAGTGATTGTTTCACAAACCCCAAAATGCTCAATTCGAACTTTCGGGTGAAGTCCTCAGAAATTGATAACATCGGTGTAACGGTCATATAGCAAGGTCATGCTTGTAATTGGTAAAGCAATCCACAAACACGGTCCTGCATTAGCAAACACTCTGTTACCAAAACATTTGCAGCGAGTACGAGGCACAACCAAATATATATCATTATTGGACATTAGACTGTAATTTATTGAAAATGTTCTTATAATTAAATCTGACAAGTAGCTAGGTTTTATGTTGTGTACAAATTTAAAGACAAACATAAGTATTGTGAATTGAATTCTGAATTCCACAGGTAGCCAGTGAAGAGCAAGAAGGAAGCAGATATGTCATGAAATTTTGGTTCATTTTGAATCAATCTTGCTGCAGTATTTTAAACGTTCTGTAATTTGTTTTGATTTGATGAATTGAAAGACCACATAAAATAGAATTGCAGTAATCAATATGAGTAGTGACAAAAGCATGAACACGAAATCTGAGTCGAATTGTTGATAAGTACTTGCGGATACACTTTAAATTGTGTTTTTGAAAGAATGCCTTTTGACAATTTTTTAGAATATGAGTATCCCTGGACAATATTTGTTCATAGGCCTAGCATGAATTATTGTACCCTTGTTGATATAAAAAAGACAACATTACTATATTGGCTTGATAAAAAAGTACTGAATATGTAAACACACAGCAGTCTCAATGATTAGATTTATGTATATGTATATTTTGAGATAGGAGATAAATTGTTTTAACAAGAGAGGAATATATGACAATATAAGTTTATGAGTTTACTCATACCAGCATACCGTCAGCATAAGTTCAAAATTAACATATAATTGGCATATGGTTAGAAATTTCAAAATATGTGGGTGAAAATTATACGGTTTGTTTAATTTTTGCTATCCAAAGTCCGCTTTAGTCTTTCGCGTTATCCCAGATGCAAAACTAATTGTTTTAATGGCAAGCGCTATCGTTTAACTGTAGGAAGGGTAGGGGAATTCCTAGGTCGGCATTGCAACATAATGCACATATGATTCACAAGTGCACATATATTTTGTAAGATAGAACTACAGGCTAACGTGCATGATTGATTTTTAACAAGACTACTATGCGTCACAACAAATATTCAAATACCATAAAATACTGCTGTGAAGGCTGGGAATTTACTGTACTTGTATGAGTCTTCTTAAAAGATAGGCCGAGAGGGTGAGGAAAAAAGGGGTGCGTTGGGGAATGGAAGTGGTATGTAATGCAGATTACAAAAACAAATTTTAAGCTCTAATTATAAAAGAAAATAACGTTTCAAATGCATTTGTCCAAATATCTCGCATAGTTTGTTTCCATCATTGTTAATGATACTGTTATATAAACCTTTTGAATAAGGTTTATTTGCAAAAAAGGATAATTAAGTTGTAAAATCAAATATTTGTCGCATTAATCTTTTTGCGTGGCCCTGAACTATTGGAAGGCACCATATAGGCTGCACTGTCGCAAACTAATATGACTAACTTGTAGATATTGACTGTTAATACATATCTACAATATGAGATTCCAAAACACTCAAAATAGAAAATAACGTTTTCCTTGGTATTTATACAATACAATTTTAATTACAAAATAGCGCCGGCTAGTTCACGCATTTTTGTAAAAGGGGAATTACACTGTGGACATTGCCCAATACACAGTTTTATTAGATCACGCGATTCCTGGGTGTCAAGTTGTCAGGTAATACAAACAGTGATTAAAGCTGTATTGAACTTGTCCACCTAATTAGTTATCATAATATGACAACGATGAATGCAAACTCAAAAATCTGATAATAGTAGCAGATGAAATGAAATTTTAGATGCAAGAAAGTTGTTGGTAAAGAAGTACTTGGAATGCTGCAGAAAGGTTGATTTTATCTTCATATCTCAGTTAGGCCTTTTTTGATGATCTTCGTCCATACTTCAAAAGGCGGAATAACGTTTTGATATTAAGGATATACCTAAGGGTGTAAAAGAGTTCCATAACATTTTGTTACAAAGAGGGTAAGGGCGGAGGAAGAGGGGAAAGGATTTTTACCCACCAGTGAAAATTCCGGAACAAAAAAGACTTGACACACGGTCGTAATGTGGTCAGGAGTTATCGTTTGCATGCAAGGGTGTATTTGCGGAGGTGTGCGTGTATGGGGAGTAAACTGATACTGGGGGAAAACGTCCCACGGGATTTTGAGGCAAGGGGAGGGGGGGGGGGTGGCTTCAGTGCACCCCTGATGATATAATTCAATTTGATGTGTTGTGTTACTATCATAAGACTCACATGGGTGAAGTGTGGTTCTAATGACAGAAAACCGACAGTAGAAATAGTATAGACAATCTTGTTGCAGACGGTTTTCCCATGATCATGGGCCATTATAATGGTGTTTTAAAACCCACAAAATATCGACATTCCACAAGTAAATGTTTTCGGTGTGGATATTTGAGCAATTACTATGTTAACATATGAAAACAAAAAACACAAGGTTATGGTTCTTGCAATTAAGAGTAAACGGTTGTGGGTGTTGTTTTTTAATTCATAAATCAAGCATGGGGTTAATCTCCAAACCCCCCACAACCCACAACCTGTTACTCGTAACTGCAAGAGCCATAAACTGATAACCTGAGGGTTGTGGGTTTTTAGAAATCAGACACGGTGTGTAATTTCTAAAACCCCACACTCACAACATTTACTTGTGTGTTGTAGGGGGTTTAGAACAAACACATTATAATGAATATTAGACTACAGTGAAGTTTAATGACAATTAAGCTGTGTATTGATCAATTACAAAGAACGCCTACTACAAATGGTCGTGCTGCTGCATTAATACAAGGGGAACTACACTGTTGACATTGCGAAACATTAAGTTCAATGAATTGATTTGTCAATAGCATTATTATACACACTCCCAAGTGTATCAAGATACTATCGTAACACGCTCTAACGCTTATATCATGAAAATTGTACTTGGCGGTATACATGTGAAATGCAGATACACTGTATGTTACAATAAACATAGAGAGTTTTATCAGGTAGAATACAAATCAGAAACCCTTCACTAGTGTATTTGTTTTTAAACAATTTTACCTCTAGTAAAAGTCTCCCAAGAAGGAAACGCTTCAAATAATATGAAAAAGAAAATATATAGTACATTTTCAAAAGTGGGCTATTTCTTGTTATGAAATATTTCAATGATAGTATCATCATTGCTTATAACTATGTACGGGCTCCAATTTCTCACACCCTTTACTCGTTCATACGAGACACGCGGCGGTGTGTTAGGGTATGGGTGAGGGTAAACTTTACAATTATTGCATAATACTTCCCCGTCCTGGCGCTACCGGCCGAAGTGATAACAACAATTATCTTGTCATTTATCTTCACGCAACATTGTATGTGAATAGTTTAGATATTTTCCTAATTCTGTTGTTGTAGTTGGAGAATAAATCAGACTCATGTGTACCTTGGTTCGGAAACAAAGAAGCTTATGATTTGAAACAAAGTAGTTTTGATCAATGTAATGCAAAACGTGTAGATGAGTCACTGGGAGAGCTTTTAAGTTTTGCTGCAACCATTGATTGTGAGCAGTGGCGTAGCCAGGATTTTCATATTTAAAAGAGAAATGGGGAGGGGGGGGGGGAGGGGGAGGTGAAATTGAACCGACAAGATATGTAGTGGTGTAGTTGAGGTGACACCGAAGGTGTGAATTCGAGCGCAAAGCGGTCGACTTGTCGGCGTGGGGTCCAGGGGCTCGCTTAAGGGCCCACCAGCTAAAAGATCCCTTTGGGTCCCTTTGAAATTCTCAAAGGGACTAAAAGGGAATTTTCCATATGTGAGGTATATGTTCTGCCCGAGCAGGTGCCTTTTTTGCACCATTTTTGTAGTGCAGGTTTCTTTCTTTTCTATATTTTTGTTTTTGTGAGTTTAATTTTGTTGGTAATTTTTTTATTTTCTATTTATTTTATTTTTGTAGTAAAAATGTTGTCTTTTTTCATCATTTTCGCAGTGCAGGTCCCAAAAAGAGAGGTTTTACTGTGTTAGTTTTGCACTGCTGGTACATTTTTACAATATTTTTGGTAAATACTTATATTGCAGGTATCAAAATTGTCTCCTTTCATACTGTGGGTATCAAAATTGTATAATTTCATACTGAAGTTACCAAAAAATTTGTTATACTGTGGGTATGTTTTTCGTTTAGTGGGCTGCAACACCTACCACTTTTAGTATGAAGTGCCCCTCACCCCCCTCCCCTCCCTCCCTCTTTCCCCCGGGCATTCATGTCCACAATGATACAAAAGTTGAAAACCTAACCTAAACCCAATTCTAACCTACAGAAATGAATAATTATTTAGTTTTTAATTAAACATATATACGTTATCTAAATAAATTGAAA
This sequence comes from Chiridota heheva, assembly GCA_020152595.1. Taxonomy (NCBI): domain Eukaryota; kingdom Metazoa; phylum Echinodermata; class Holothuroidea; order Apodida; family Chiridotidae; genus Chiridota; species Chiridota heheva. The sequence goes on from JAIGNY010001871.1 coordinate 161,788, forward strand.
AACTTGGGGACTGAAACACTTAGTATCTAATAGCAGCCGACGTCAATTAAGTACCGGCTTGGCAGACTTCACGTGCGCAACCGGTCGAATTGAGCTGTTAGGCGTACATCATTGAAGTTTTATTCATTTTAAAGCAAGATTTTACACAATTAGAATAATTACTTTTAGTATAATATTATCACAATGAAATATATTTCTAAAATATTGTTATTGAGATTTTTGAATTCGTGAAAAACATTCATCCATTTATAAATATTCAGTATCATGTTCCCGCGCTATATTTGACATCGGCGCGGTATATACTGTCAGCATTTACCTGTTAAAGGATTAGTTCAGTGATCAAGCATGTTTATCTTATATGAAAGAGGACTTCAAAAGAAAAAAAATGGTAAAAGTTTGGTATCATTTGTGTAGAAACGACTGGAATAAGACTTAGTTGTGATGTCATAGCCTCAGATTCCCAAAATCTTTATGTATTCTATCATATTTTGTCCTGCAATTTTGTGGCTTAAAAACCATGGGATATGTCAAAAAAGTAGCAAAACTGAATCTAGGAATGGTATTTATGATGTACCATCTGAAAAAAGTTTGAGGAAAAATGATTTAAATAGTGAAAAACCTAAATAATTTTTCTTTGAAATAGATATAGATTTTTCACTCCGCCATCTAAAAATGAGAACCCTCAGAGAAAAGGCTAATATTTTTTTTGGCGA
>JAIGNY010001871.1:170000-260000 GCA_020152595.1 Chiridota heheva
AGATTTGAACCATTCATGCAGTAATCAAAAACCAAATTGTTCTGACCAAAATGAATAGCTTTGCATTTACCAACATTGAATGACATCTGCCATGTTTAGGATCAAGAAACTAACTCATCCAGAACAGTTTGCAAAAGTGAAGAATCCCTAACATCATCAAAAATCCTGTACAGCTTAGTGTCATCAGCAAATTTACAAATCCTGGAGCCAAGGGAAACATCGTTATCATTGATGAAGATTAAGAAAAGAAGCGGACCCCTACATGACCCTTAGGAACACCACTTGTAACCTTCTTCCATGGAGATACTTCACCATTAACAACAACTCTTTGTGACCTGTCAACTAACCAAAAATATATCCAACTGGCGCACTTTCCCTCCACACAAAGCACTCTTGTTTTCAACATGAGCCTGTCCAAGGGAACCTTATCAAATGCTTTTTGGAAATCTAAGTAGATAACATCTACATTATGACCAGAATCAAGTAGTGTAGTAACACCATCGAGGAACTCCAATAAATCAAAAAGACAAGACCTCTTAGGTATGAACCCATGGCTCACTGGCCTATATTTACAAGGCAAACTGTGGCCACCATTTTTTTTTAAAATATGAGTGACATTAGCAATTCTCCAATCACTAGGAACAACACCAACATCAAAGCACTTTAAAAGATAATACTCAGGGGAACAGAAAGAACACCAGAACACTTACGTAAGACAGCAAAATGTATACCATCTGGACCGGGTGCTTTATTTGATTTCAAACCCTTCACCTTCTTAGACACAACATCAACTGAAAAATCAACATTCTCAATGGATATTAAAGAGTGCACAGCTAAGATAATCCACAACAACATCAGCAGGGGACTCCTTGGTAAAAACAAACACAAAGTAGTCATTTAAAACCTCAGTCATATCCTTAGCACTATTGATAGTAGCAACATTATTACTTCCTTGGTTTTTTGCTTTGAGCGAACATAAGAATGAAACGACTTAGGATTAATCTTAATCTCTTTAGACAAACGTTTTTCAAAAATTACTTTAGTATCACTTTATCAAGCCCTTTGTGAACTTTTCATGATCCTTATACCTAGCAAGCTCCGCAGGACATCCAATACATTTATAACAATGCCAAAACTTCTTCTTTTTCCAAACATTCTGCAAAACCTCCCGAGACATCCACACTGGCCGATTAAGTCTACATACTTTCTTTAATAGGACAAACCTATTTACACTCTCCAAAACTATAGTTCGGAAAACATCCAATGCTTTAGAAGGATCTAATGCACGGAGCAAAGAAGTGGGAATCGAATGAAAAATTATCCTGAAGTGCAACAAAGTCAGCATTCTTAGAATCTTAGACCAGTTTATTAGCTTGAGAAACCTTTGTGAAATAATACAGATCAAAATTAATGAGGTCATGATCACTACACTCTACCTTACCGCTACTTAGCACATTTATAACCATACTTTCTTCACTACTGAAAATCTAATCCAGACAATTTCTACCACGCGTGGGAAACATCACATGCTGGGTGAAAAGCAGTCAGATACAGCTTCCAAAAATCTTTACCACGTGAACCACTAGTACAAAGATTCCAATCAATGTCTGGAAAATTAAAGTCCTCAAAAACAACAAGCCTCCTAGAAGCAACTTTCCTGAAGCAGTCAAGCAATTTCTGATTGTTCTCAGGACTATAATTTGGTGATATATACACAACACCGACAACCACTAAACTACCAACATCGCCATCAACAATAAGCTCACACCATAGGCAATTTGAAAAACCAAAAGAAAATTGAGCAGTCCTATCTATACAATTAAAACTATCTTTCATAAACAATAAAACACCACCTTTTCTACCATTGAGAGTATCTAATCTGTCTTGCCTGAAAACTGAGTGACCAAAATCTTCAATATTGACCCAAAAATCTGCACTTTTGGAAGGAAAAAACAAGTTCAGGCTTTTATCAAAAATTGTCAATTTTGGACCAAAAGTTTCAAGGACCGCAATCTACAATATAGGCCTAGGAGAACCCAAAATCTTTGGATACGGAGGTGAAGTTCTGATCATCAGGGCCATGCGCGCATGGGAGCCATAAAGAAATGTGTTGACATTTTAAACATTTTTTAACTTACGACATCTTAGGCTACTACTTTTATTGAAGATATCTAAAAGTTGGTATAGCCTAGACTCAACGTTAGTATTATTAATTTGTGTTGTATTTACTGTCATATAAGACCAAAAGTATGCAATTTGATGAAAATTTGAGTGAATTACGGGATGATAATAAATGCTACATCGGAGTTTAAAGCCGTGTGACATTTTTGGGACGTGAGTTTGTGTTGTGTGTAATACCGGGTGGGTTTATAAAAAGCCATCGCTGCATGCTATGTTGTTGATAACTGGAATCTAATATGTGGCCAGAAATAAAGACAATATTTCAAGCTTTCTAATGATACTTGAGCTTTAAGGTTTTGATGATTTTTTTTAGTTGAAAACCATTTTTATTTTCATTTTTAAGCATGCTTACTAAAATGCAATTTCAAACACTCAAGCGATGTTTGAAAGAGAAGTTTCTTATCTTTAAAATGAGACATAATCTGTTACAATGCCCTATTTATACGGCCAGCGTTCTTTGATTTCGCAATTGCACCGAAGCTGTGTTCTAACAGTTGTAAACAATGCCGTACTGTAGGCCATAGCTGGAATTCCCGTATTTAAAAGGCAATTGATATTAATTTGCCTTTTCTAATCGTACGTAATGTTAAGCATAACTTACTTATATTAAGATAAGCTTAATTAAGTGTTTATCAGCTGGTTTGAGAGTAATTTAAAGCCGATGTCGGCCGGGATTTCAGCATGCAGAACTGTAGAGTTCTTTCGTAACGTAACTAACGTAGGGATGTAGTTTACAGATACTGTAGATACACTCAGACAGTCAGACTGTGTCTCACTAGTAGCAATAACGCTAGCAGCCATTTTTGACTCCAATCTGTAGTGTAGGCATATTGGGATGAAGTAACTATTCGAGTATTCGGTCATCCGGGAATTTGGAACATCCGGGACGTTTTGTTGGTGAAAACATGCAAAGATTTGTGTGCGCAAGTGAGAACCACGTTTTAGCCTGCGTATGCGCGATGCAATGTTTTCGAACTTCAGTAATTTCTTTTCAACAATATTTCCACCAAATTTACAACACTTTCCTGTACAAAAATCAAAGCGAAAGTAGAGATTTTGGCATTTAAAGGTGACCGATTTTACAATAGCTGTAATGGAAAACTGCTTTGTTTTCACCAACAAACTGGTTGATAAGCTTTATGCACTTGTCAATTGTATGAATCACCCCAACACTCCCGACAAGTCAAGTCATTGCACCAAGGTGGGTGACAAAAACATGTACATTGACACACCTCTCAGTCACTTAGGTGACTGACATTTCTTTTGAAATGACTTACTCCAAATCACTCACCAAAGTTCAAGTTGAATAGGTCTGAAGTAAATTGGCTCACCTAGAGCCACAGCTTGTGACTGGCGAATCAAGTAATTATTGCATTCCATTTGCTTTCATTCATTAGGTACTGCTGATGATTTGCAAAAGACTTTAAATCACACCAGGGTGAAAGTGCCAAAGATTTTAGACACCTCAGTTGAGGAAAGTGAAAGTGATGATGAAAGTACTTACCCTCTCACACTGAGAGGGTAAGTACTTGTGAATGTGTACAGATGTAACAGGGAGAGATAAAGTTGCTTACGTACACATAAGCTTGTTTATGATACTCAAGGACAAGGGATAATCTATAGCTACAGCTGAAAACTAGTGAAATTCAGATGTAAATTCACTTTGCGGTAAAAGTTCTTTTCCCACAGGGTTTTTAATTTTTTGTAAAAAGTAAAGTTATCCTTCCTGCATTTTCCCTTATTTTTCATTGTCTGGCAGTATGCTAACTTGTATATTGCTCAGGGAGTCTTAAGGTCAGACGATTTACATGTCCTTGCTGAGCCACATGTCCTTGCTTTAGCCACACTCATGAGCTACAGCACATTACTGTGTGAGCACTGTGCTGAGTCTATGGTGAGCCACTTGAGCCACATCATTATATAAGATGTTGGTCTCATGGACAGATAAGTCAGTTGTGAAGAAGTTACCAATCCAATCAGACCAGAGATACACTCAGTATCAGTTTAACAAATATTGTAAAAAGTGTATAAAAAGAGAATTACCACAGACAGTAAAAGTAGAGGCTACTAGAATAAAAGATCCAATCTTGATAGCATTATTTGCTGCCTGATATTAACAAATCTCTGTCCGTTACACTGTTCTTTAGACTTAAACTGTTTCTTAAGTTCTAGTACCTTCATTATCGATTTATTTTGGGACATGAAAACATGTTGCTCATTCTGTAATCTTTAGATCTCCCCATAATAGTTTTCTTTGTCAATATCCCAATAAGGACAGAAGTTATAAGGTTTACATGTACTGCTTCCAAAGCAAGTAAAACTGAAACTAGTAATGGGTTGGATTTACATGTAGCTTTCATAACAGTGCTTACCATTAATGACACCCATCAACATAATATTTAATTTTCTACAGAAGAATAGTATCCAAGAACAAAATGCGGCAAAGGTAAAGTCTTTGCAGAAAATCATACACGAGAAAGTTGTTATTGAAGTAGGTGACACCTCTTTCCCGTTCTCGTGGAGAATGCCAAGAAAATTACAAAACCATTTCCTCCTACAAGAAGAAACTGAAGCATTACAGGGCGGACAATGACAAGTTAGTGAAGGAGATTAAAATTCCAGAGAAAGAAAATCTTCAGTACAGGCATCTAAACAAATTACTGCAGAAGGCAATGCTATTAAATTATGAATAAAAGATCAACCAGGATAAAGAAGGCATTTTCAATATATTTTTATACTTTGCTTTTGAAACTCTATTCTTCACAAGTTGCTTTGTGATGAGGTGGAACTTAAAAAAAAAATATTTCATGCAATATTGTAACAAAGTTCTTAATTTCAGCAGCACAGTTTATTACAAAGACCTAAATCAAAATCAGGGATTTCAATCAAATGGAAAAAAGGAGTCTTGTTTGACGAGTTGGTGATTTGGTCTGAAGGGTAATTTAGAACTATAAAATGTTTAAAATCTGTCCCGGCGAGGACTACCCTAGTTGTGTGCTTAGGAAAGACACTAAACTTTGTTTCAGGCCACGGTAGATTAGGTACCAGCAATGCTGACTGGCTGGGCAGCTTACCTGCAGTGGACTAGTATCCAGTCCTTGGGTAGTAGAACTCCTATATGTTTGTGCCATGGACATTAGAGATACGCACGGTCCCTACAAGCATTTATTAACTTGAATGGATTTAGCTTAAGATGTTTAAATGATGCCTTTATTTCTCTGACAGCTTCAATTAGTTAAGCATACTATTATTAGACTAATGGTGTTACATTTATTGAGTATGATACTATTTTCTTTAAAATCCAGGAAGTTACTGAGACCATACCATTACGGCATTTTGAAAATCGATGATATGTTTTCATGAAACTTAAAGATATGACCTATTTGAATATATATCTAAGAAAATAATAGCTGTTTGGTAAGAAATGTGTTGTTGAAAAACTTTCCATTCTAGTGTAAATACGTCAAATTTTATGGAAACACACGGTAAAACTAGGCATATGTTGCTTGTGTAGTGTGAAAGTATCGCAAAAACTTTCGTTCTGTAAGTCACGTCATAAAAACATCACCAATGTTTACGAGCAAGAGAACATGAGCTGATGATATTGAACACTATATTTGCTTTTTTCTCCAATTTCTGCTATTACAATCAACACAAAATTTGGAATAATTATCTTTCAAATTGTCCAAATAATCAAGTAAGAGTCACATAAAACCCATGTCATGCCCTCTTTAACACTAATGACCTCAGTTTCATATAAATTTGTGTCCTAGTCTAGTGTCAACTTCTGCTACCATTGCAAAAGTTACATTTAGGCCAAAGCCATTCCATAACCAGTTGATAAGGGGTAAAGAAGGACAATATAGGAGAATTTAAATGTCATATTCAAATGTAGAGTTTCTCGGTAACTTTGTTGTTGTTATTTCCCTTATAGCAGGTTCAGCAAGTGAAGTCAAGAAAAGCAACCCTCCGGGATCCCTGCCATCAACATCTAGAGGCAATGAAAACGATGCAGACTGTCCAAAAGATGGTATGTAGTAATGACTTCTATAGTACACAACTTTGTTCAAGAAGCTCCCAGTGTTCCTAAGTTCTCTATAGTAAATTAAGGTATGGCCAAATCCGTATAACATCTTGTTACTCATCAATCTTCTCATTTTTCAAATAGGAACTGTACTGGTACAAACTTGCAGAAAGAAGAAGTCATCGGGAAAGATGTGGATATTTTCAAAGTAGAAAATGACAAAATGAGTTTAAATGTTATATATGTATTTAGGTTATTATTCCAACCAAACATAATTTAAGACTGAAATGTATTTTTTATCTTTCTGTGGCTGTAGCTTTGACAAACAGGCAGTATACCAATATTATGCCTTTTTTAGTTTGACTTCTATTCCAAAACTGCTAACTGGTACAGCCTAAAATGAGAAAATATGTGTTTGCATCATTTGTAAAAAAGAACAAATATTAATTTCCTAACAATAAAGTTTAGAAATTGATATTGCTTATTGCTATGGAAACAAGATGAAAAGTTGTTAAAATTCTGGATTCCAACATCTACATAATTTCAACTAGGGCTCGAAATTTGCACAAGTCTGACAGTCCGGGATGATTTAAATTGGTGTCGGATTAGTACAAATTTAGACCTGATTGTCCGTCAGGCTAGTAAACAAATAGGTAAATAAATAGCAACTCATCATTGTAAGTGTGTACATAGAAAAATTGGGCTAGTACAAAGAAGTCTGGCAAGTTGAAAGGAGAACTACCAAGCCTGATGGGCTAGTGAAATTAAAATGCTAATTTCATGCCTTGATTTCATCTTATTTTTACCATAGCCAAAATTGACAGGAATTAGTAGTTGCAGTGTTCTAGTTGTTAGGCTCTTGTGTGAAGAGAATATGGACCTGGGTTTTGACTTCCAGCCAGTACTACATGTATTATATCCTTCAGCAAGAAGCGTTACTTCTTTTGCTTTAGTCGATTCAGCTGTTGAAGGAGTACTAGCAATGCTGCGGAGGTATCCTATGATGGACAATAAATACACATTTTTAGATTCCGTTCTGTAAAATAATTGTACTTTTGATAAAGTATGTTAGATTGTAGTATTTCTTTTTGTAACTTATTGGTAAATTCATAGAATGTCACCCCATTTGATTAACAGTATACTGGACTGATTTGTATTTTGAAGCTTTATATTGGTGCTGGAATTCACATTCCGAGGCTGCAGTAGGACGCATTGGAGCTTCAGAAGAAACTCTCTCTGTATGTCAAAAACTTGGCAGTTGCAGTGTGTGGGACTGAAATTCTCAAACACCGTTCTGTGGATGGAAAGATTTGCCCACGATATAAGAAAAGTTATAAAAAAAGTTATAAGCGTTACTGAAATACTCAAGTCGGCCAGCTCCAAAACAAGTGACAAAAAAGAAAAGAAAAAGGAGGGTGGAGGGGGTGGGGGGGAATTAAAGCAAACTTATAAGATTTTCAAGGCTTTAGGTGTTTTTCATATTGTTTATGTACATCACCATTTTGAACAGGGCTTACAGTGTAATATGTAATTTTTGTTGAGATCAAGTTAGAATTAATGGTTTTTTGATTTGAAGCGGCGGGACAAAATAATTTTCTTTCCACAGAAACAAGTTTTTAACATTTTCTTGTTATTATATGCTTAAAAATTTGTGATTTCAGTTAACTTGCCAAAGAGTTATTTAAAAGTCTATCAATTTGAAGAAGTTTTAAATAAAAACAATTTGAAGGTTTTTGTCTTTTTTTTATGCCAAACCTTTCTGATTATCATATTTTCATATATTTCTATTCTATTAATATTTTTTTGTGTGTTTTGTATGAATGGCTTATACAAATTGTCTTTAACAAAAATTCTCAAGCATAGACACAATCTGGTGTTTTCGGAAAACCAAAATGAAATTAAGGGTTTGGTCGTGGCTTGATTTTTACAGCCTTTTATTGCATGTAAAGTCATAAAGTCGTCTTCATAAAAAATTATTGCCATTAATGCTGTAGTGTATATATTTTCATGTACCTCAAAATATTTGGTAAGTCAAGAGGTTTTGAAAAAGTTCTATTAAATTTGTATTCCTTTAAAAAAAAATGTTTTTCTACTTGTTTTGTATGTATGGCTTTCACTGATTTCCTTTGCCTATAAAAGCACTCTTTCTCTATCAATGAACAGGCACTCTGGTATTGGAGCAGAAATTGGTTCAGTGGAAACGAATGTTCCAGGCTGAGGCTACAGCAATGTGCATTCCATTCATGATCCTGTCTCAGCTGTTAGTAACCATCTCCATGCATTGTTGGAGACTAAAGCTATCTGCCAGACATGTGACCACTCTACGTGACTGAAAGATATCTGGACCCATGCTGATTAATCTAGAATTCCTGAAACATTCTGCATAAGAAAATGTCCAATTAAGGGTATATTTGAATTTTGGCTAATTTCATGAATCTATTTGAATATCTCACCACTTGCATCCAATGGGAGGTACCTCCAAAGTAAAACTTTTAAGTTTAAAGTTTAAATATTTTAAAAGGAATTCCTTTGGTGTCCCTTTACGCCCACTGAACACTGGAAAGAATTCGGTACCAATTTGAAATACTAGCTTCAAGGGATATCAATTGGTCTCTTTGAACATTTTCAGTAGGTCCCTTTGGAATATTTTAGAATTTTTTAAAAGGATCCCCTTGGGCATTCTTAAGAGATCCCTTTAGGTCCCTTTGGACACTCCAAAGAGATCGTTTGGACATTCGAAAGGGATCCTTTTGACATTTCCAAGGAGGTCCCTTTGGAGGTAGTCCGAATGTACGGTAAGAATCCCTTTGGGTCCTGTAGGTCCCTTTGGATTCCTTTTGGAAATTTCCAAAGGAAGCCTTTGCACATTTTTAATAGATCCTTCTAGGTCCCTTTGGACATTCCTAAGAGATCCCTTTGGAATGTTCCTAAGGGATCGCTTTGGACATTCCAAAGGAATTCCTTTGGGTCCCTTTGGGCATTCCAAAGGATCCCTTTGCACATTTCCAAAAGGACCCCTTTGGAGATAGTCCGAGTTTATGGTAAGAATCCTTTGGGTCCCTTTGAGAAACTCTAAATAAACCCTTTGGAACCTGAAGGGATTCCTTTGGGAGTTGCCAAAGGGGTTTTACAGCTGGGCCCTGGTCCAGGGGCCAAGCCCCCTGAAGCTCTCGCAAAATTGACATTTCAGCTGTTCAAGGACAAAAAAGCATGTCACAACGCAGAGTAAGAAGTTGTATTATACAAGTCAAAATTAATGTCAAAGAGAGCTATAATACACCATATACAAAACACAAAACCATGAAAACGCAGAATGTGGAAATATAATGTTTTAATGTTTACGTTTGTACATAGTTATAAGTTTATTGTCACTTTGAAAAATATGGGTAGTCTAAAAGAAAGGTTTTCAATAATTTACTACAAAGTTGTGTAAATGTTGTCAAATTTTATAATGAGGCTGTTCTGTATCACGTGCCCCCAAAACCCACCCCGCTCTCTCTCCCCTTTCTTGCTCTGTGTCTTAGTTCAGTATTTAAATACAAAACCGCACAAATGTTTGATACATTATTACCGAAGAACCCTCTTTTTCTGAGAAAGTGCCCCTTATAAATCTAAAAACACAATAAGCACTTGGAATGTCAAAGCTTGTTGAAGTACCCGAACAGTTCTGACCATTTGACAAATCTATACTTTCGGGGGGAAAACCCAATGTTGACAATGTTCACATTTTCCTTTTTTCGATTTGCAAAAATGAAGTGCCCTGTTATAATGATTATCATTTTTTTTCAAATGCAGCATATTCCTAAATATCACAATAAACCAACTACAAACATGCATAGAAACTAGAGGTATCAACATCATGACATATACAGAAAACCATGCAAAAAGCAAAAGGCTCCATCAAAATTGGTTCAAAAATAACCATGTTACAGCCTTTTCAAACTTAAATACCCGATTAGCATAAAACACGCGATATTCTGTGACCTCAGAATGGGATTATATCAGACTGTAAGGAACTACTTCTGTTAACTTGTTGTTTTTCGGTCCTTCTTAAAAATGAATTTAATGAGAGAAGTTGGCTACAGTGATCAGGAAATTGGATATTATTATAGCCTTCACCCAGATTTAACAGTAGAACGCAATCTGGGAACCTATGATGTTTTATATTTAGGAAAAACATGAAAATTACATTAAATAATGTTAGGAGTATTCCTGTTCATACATACATGTAATCACCTTTACAACTGTACAAAGGCTGAATTTCTTACAAAGGTTGATTTGTCATAACTTAAAAACTATGCGTGTAATTGCCACCAATTAAAAACTGTTCTACCAAGAATGTAATTCATGCTCTTTCAATATATCTATCAGATATAGCATATAACAGATTAGGTCAGTGGACTATCCATATATTTTTGATGGATTAGTTTAGTGGTCACGCAAGTTCATCTCATGTAAAAGGGGAACACAAAGGAAACAAACTGGTGAAGAAAGCATTTCAAACATTTACCCAGTTAAAAAGAGATATTTAAGTTATAAACTTCTGTATATATTTGTAGAATAAAACACAAATAAGTAATATAATTTTTTTAAATGCATTACAAATTACAAAGAAATTGGTAGTAAGGGCGCCAACTTCCCATAGTCAAATAATAAACTCACTACCATAGGCGGACAGGGCAGGGGCCAAGGGGGTTTGCAGACCCCGCACCCCCTTTCCACTTTCCAGATAAGAATCACGTCCATAGTGGTCTTGGATCAGGAGTGGCGCCAGCTAGGGGTAAGAGAGTCTCCCCTCTCCCCACACCATTGAAAAGAGTCCTATACGCTAACGATTTTATTTAAATCAAATTTCCTTGATCCAGCCCGAGGATTTCAGCGGCAGTTTTCCAACGTACACAGCCCGACAGCACGTGGTATTGTAAGTCATTCAGAAAGTATCATAGCAAACTGCAACGGATGAAATTACTAGATATCCAGCTTTTTTCTCCCATGTATAAATTAATTGGGAAGGAGATGACATGAATGTCAAGAATCAAATCAGCTATAAAATACAATCTTGATAGTAATGAGGAAAAGTTAAAACTTTCTCTTATTGATTGAAAGTTCAGAAGTTTCCCAGGAAAGTCCATTACATGGTGAGATACGATGGTTGACTGTACATGAATATGCTTATGAGAATAGCATGTACTCGCACGCATATACACTACATGCACCTGTCTCTTTCCCATTGTTAAAAAGGAGGCTAAATGCGAGTTGGTTTAGACAAAGCTGCGTTTACTATATCACAATCGTTCATCTGTTGGATGAAGGAATATAGCGCTGTGCGAGGGATAGCAAGTAGTGTAGATATAAATTGTGAGCAGGGGGCTCTTTTCCCCAATGTTTAAAGTTACAGCCTACCATAGTTATCAATTACTTGTCAAAATAACATTTTATTACATGATTACTGGACTCTTGTCACTAATCTCAAACGACACTATGACTACTGTACCGCACGCATTTTAATAAAGTTGATGCAAGTGTACTGATAAAACCGATCCTGACAGCACCAATCTGAACCGACGACAAAAACGGATTAAATATTGGAGACGATTGATCCACTCGCCACCCCCCTTCCCCTCCCAGCAGCACTTACCATTTCCATTAATCTTTGAACTAGTAAATTACAAAAAAAGGACTTTGAGACTTTAAGGCCTAGGGAAGCAAATTTGCCACATTGCAAAAAGTTGAATAGCAGTTGCTGACGCATCAAAGAAATTTGTAATTAAGTGCTCTGGACATCAATCGAAAAACATGAATAAACATGTCCTAGATTGAATAGAGTGGAAACAGACTTATGATGAACTCCAATTCAATCTGCAATTAGTATGTATTACGATTTGGTATATATATATATCCCTATCTGATGTAAAAGGGAACACATTAAGTTGAGCATGATTTATGGGAGTGTCAAATAAAAAAGAAGAAGGTAAAACAAATTTTGTTGGTATAAATTATGAGGTAAGGGAGAGGGAGCTGTGGTGCAATGGATTAGGTGAATGTTCAATTGATGAGCTGGTTAAGAAGATATTTGGCGGATTAGTGAGTGGCATCAGGTGGGTTGGGTGGAAGGTGATTGAAGGATGATAGGTGAACGGAGATGGTAGGTAAATGAAGGATGACAGCTGAATGGATGATGGTAGCTGAATGGAAGATGACAGGTGATTGGAGGATGGCAGGTGAATGGAGGATGGTAGCTGAATGGACGATGACAGGTGAATGGAGGATGGTAGCTGCATGGAGGATGGTAGGTGAATGGGGATGGTAGTTGAATGGACAATGGTAGGTGAATGCAGAATGGTAGCTGAATGGACGATGGCAGGTGAATGGAGGATGGTAGCTGAATGGGCAATGATAGGTGAATGGACATAGTAGGTGAATGAAGGATGGTAGGTAAAATAAAGATGGTAGGGTATTTGGAGAATGGTAGGTGGATGGAGGATGGTAGGTGAATGGGGATGGTAAGTGAATGGACGATGGTAGGTGAATGGAGGATGGTAGCTGAATGGATAATGGCAGGTGAATGGAGGATGGCAGCTGAATGGACTATGGTGGGTGAATGGAGATGGTAAGTGAATGAAGGATGGTAGGTGAATGGAGATTGTAAGTGAATGAAGGATGGTATGTAAAATAAAGATGATAGGTGATTGGAGAATGGGGGATGGTAGCTGGATGGAGGATGGTAGGCGAATGGGGATGGTAGGTGAATGGTGGGTGTAGGAAAATTGATGATGGCAGATCAATTGAGTGTGGCAGCTAATTGGGGAATGTTAGGTGAATGCGGCATGTTAGATGATAGAGGGTAAGGCATGGGAGTTAGATGAACGAATGTTGGGTGCAAGATGGCATTAACTTGGGAGATGTAGGCATTGGGATGAAGTGGGATGGCATGAGGGCTGGATTCGTTGGAATATGCCACTGGGTGAAATGGCATGTGGGACAGGGTGGCATGGCATATGAGACAGGTGCCATGAAATGGGGGAACAGTGCGATGGTATATGCGACAGGAAAGCTTGTGTTAGAATGTCATCTGGATTTCAGGTGGGATGCCATGTGAGACTGGGTTGGATGGTAGGAAAGAGAGGCATTGCATGTGGGGGAAAGTGGGTTGACATGTGGGACAGGATGGTATATGATGGAATGTCATCTGTATGTTAGGTGGGATGACAAGTGGGATAGTATGTGGGACAGGAAGGGATGAGGCAGGGTGGCATAGTAAGTGGGACAGGTAGGCTTGTATGTGGTGGAATGTCATCTGGATTTCAGGTATGATGACATGTAAGATAGGATGATATGACCTTTGAGACATGGTGGGATGGCACGTGATACAGGGAGGAATGACGTGTGGGCATGGTGGCGTGTTATGTTGGACAGAGTGGCAAGGCGTATGATGGGATGCCATATTGATTGCAGGTGTGATAGCATACGAGTCATGTGGTGGTAGAATGGAATCTGGAATTCATATATGATTTCCTGTTGAGAAGGATGTATGATCGGATGCCATGTGGAACAGAGGGTGGGGATTGCATGTAGGAAAGAGGATGGAAAGTGTCATCATCATTATCGTCATCCTCATCGGCATCACCACCACGCCACCATCACCCCCGCCGCCGCCTCTACCGCCGCCGTCACCTTCCCCGCCGCCGCCAACACCCCCTCATCCTCCTCCGCCGCCGCCGACACCAACACCACCACCCTCCTCCTCCTCTTTCTCCTCCTCTTCCTCCTCCTCCTCCTCCCCTCCTCCTCCTCCCCATCCTCCTCCTCCTCCCTCCTCCTCCTCCTCCTCCCCTCCTCCTCCCTCCTCCTCCTCCTCCCTCCTCCTCCTCCTCCTCCTCCTCCTCCTCCTCCTCCTCCTCCTCCTCCTTTTCCTCCTCCTCATCCTCATCCACCTTCCCTTATCCTCCTCACCCTCCTCATTCTCATCCTTCGGCTGCAGAGCAGGCGACCACACGATTTCTTTATGCACAGCAATCTTTGGCAAGTGTGGTATCTGTTCTGTTTGGATGTCTTCATCATACCCTAACATACATTTAATGTAGATAACATGAGGTGTGTGTGGACGTCTCGGTCTTCTTTTGCCATGAGTTGGAATGTACAGAGCATATTTTATATTAGGCTCCTCCTCTGGGAGACGAAGACGACACCACCACCTCTTCCTACTCTTCCTCTTCCTCCTCCTCCTCCTCCTTCTCTTCCTCCTCCTCCCCTCTTCCTCCTCCTCCTCCTCCTCCGCCTTCTCCTCCTCCTTATCTTCATCCACCTTCCCTCATCTTCCACATTCTCATCCTTCGGCTGCAGAGCAGGCGACCACAAGATTTCTTTATGCACAGCAATCTTTGGCAAGTGTGGTATCTACTCTGTTTGGATGTCTTCATCATACCCTAACATACGTTTAATGTAGATAGCATAAGAGGTGCGTGGACGTCCCGGTCTTCTTTTGTCATGAGTTGGAATGTACAGAGCATATTTTATATTAGGCTCCTCCTCTGGGAGACGAAGGATGTGTCCCAAAATCTCAGTTGACGATTCCTTACACAGTGGATAAGAGGCTCAGTGATAGGTCATGTTATATATGCTAGCATTTGAGAGTAAAGACGATTAATTTACTTTTTGCTTTTCACTTGGTATTCTTCATCATAAATGATTAAAACAAATGAAACACACGATTATGGCGAGTAACAGGTTGCTACTATTATCTTGTGTGCCAGTGGTTTACCGTTATTTATTGAAGCTAGTATATTTCCGTTCTTGAATGATTCAATGTAGCAGACTTTTATTGAAGATAGATAGTTAGGCTTGGAAGTGAAATTGCTACTACTATTATGGCAAAAATGAAAAAAAGAGTTCATTCTTATTAAGCATTGAGGGATTATTGGGCCGGTGCTTGTATTGTTGTCCATGATACCAAAAGGATGAGAGTACTTGATTCCATCGTAGGCTAACTCCCCAGCCGAAACCGGTACACATTTCACAGCTGAGTGAGCTTGAAGTAAATAGGATTGAGTATGGAACACAAAAAGGACCACCAAATATGTTCGCAAATCATATGTTCCGAAACAATGTGGTCGCAGAATATAAGTTCTGAAAACTAATATGCTCGCAAAACTAACGTTCGGAAACAATATGGTCGCAGAATATATGTTCGGAAAACAAATATGCTCGCAAAACTAACGTTCGGAAACAATATGGTCGCAGAATATATGTTCGGAAAACAAATATGCTCGGAACATATATGTTTACAATCATAAATGTCGAAACACACATGTTCGGAAACAAATAACTTTGGAAATAAATACAATTTGTTTGCAAAAGATAGGTTCGCAATCTGTATGCTCGCTAAATATAGGTTCGTAACATATACCTTCACTTGAGATATGTTCGCAATTTGTATGCTCGCAAAAAATACTTCGAATCGAAATGTGTTTGGAAACAGGGGCGTATACATATTCATGTCTCAATGATACGAGAAAACCTGGGGTCGTGTTTTAGGTTTCCCCGGTACAATCTTGGAGTTATTGACCGTTTAATGTCACGAGGAACCTCGACCAATTAGCCTCAATTTACGAATGTTAATAATGAAATGAGATATAAAATCGGTATTAAAAAACTAAATTTCAGTCGTGCCTACATAAAAGATACCAAACTTTAAACTAAAATATCTCCTTAAGGAAGATTTTTGAACTCTTTCTTTGCCATTTTTGTTTCTATTGAATCTCTAAATCTGTCATATAACATGGACTTATTTGAGCCCTGAACTAATTATTTAAGAAGGGCGACAGAGCGATACAATATGGGGAGAGGTGGTGGTAGTGGTGGGGAGGGGGGTGGGGGTGCAACCGTGGAGGTGCTTGTGGGTCGAAGGGCAAAACTATAGTGGGTGCCAGGGGGAAATCCCACTGGAAGCTCTGCGATGTTCGCATTCCTCAGTTTACAATCATGTCTGAAAACGCACTCAATTTGCTTTAGCCAGCAAATTTTTTTTGATGTAGTGATATCCCAAAATACATTAAATTGCATACATTTTAGAACACACTTTTGAGAGTTAAGCCTAATTTTCAATTTTTCCTTGATTGTCTTGTTGGGGTGTCTAAATACTGATCCCTGGTGCCAGGGGCGTAACTAGACTTTGAGCGCGTGGGGAGAGGGGAAGGGAAGGGGATGGGAAGGGGAGGGGAAGGGGATGGGGAAGGTAGAGAGGGGTGCTGGTGTACCAGAAATTTGGCCGAAGAAAATTTGCACTTGTCTGACTTATCTATAAACGATATGTTTCTACAATCACATAATACAGAACAAACACCAATCCCCACCCCACTACTAGTGACATCGGCAGACAATTTTTGCTTGAGGCAGAGTACACCAAACGCGGCAATGCAAAAACAGAATATACCCGTTTAAGGGATCATGAAAGTCCTTGGAAGCTCTGAAGATTTCTATTTTTTTATGCTTTAAAATGGCCCAAGATCATCGGATTCAGGATTTTACTCGCACAGCCATGAAGATAACAACAAAACTATGGTATTTTCCGGGAGTATTTTTCTGAAATTTTTTCAAAAGTATTTAACTTTACAATTTTCCCTCAGATTTGGGCCATGTTTTTGCCCCACGAAATAGTCAAAATTGGAATTGCTCTACACACATTTTATTCCTAGGGGTGTAACATACCCACCCCTTTAAGTGACGCCCCGGCATGTTGCTTATATACAGATTTGATGAACCTGCTGTCCTCGCCGTACAAAAGTAGTCTAGTTTTACGTCACTGTTAGGAGAATTTTCGTAGCACAATTTGATCAGGCCCTGAAAACGCATGTATATGCCAGCGTTGGACTGGCCATTGCTCCGAGGGCCCCTCCCCTCTTACAATAAGCTTCCTGGACCATCTCCAGCTTTTTTATGGCAGCAGAAATCAGGCCTCCTAAAGCATCCCAGTTTGACTCTGCTATATATTAGGAGGCCTCAATTATACACCGCTATGCGGTCACCATTCCTGTCTCCATGATTTTTTATTTTTTTTCCTACAGGGGCCTACACAAAAATGAACCCGTTTTTATTTGCACTGTCTGCATTATTTTCGTGTAGCAACACCAACGTTCCTGTTGCATTACGTACCCTGTTACCAGTAATCAGCTGAAATGAATACAAGCAAGGTTGAACACGCCGAGCTATCCAAAAGTAACATGTATTTGGAATGGAGAACCCCCGGAAGGCCATGCCTTCAGAACAAATGACTCATACATATGCATACGCCACTGTTTGGGAACTCACTTTGCAAAATACTTTGCGACAAACGTTTCTTAACCGACTTTACGCCAAAAGGCTCACGAAATACGTTCGGTACCCAAGCATACGCCAAAAGGCTCTCGAAGTATGTTTGCTAACTGCGAGCATAACTGTAGCGAAGTTAGTGATTGCGAGCGAATGTTTTGCGAACTTACACATTGCGAACTTACCTCTTTCGCGAAGATGTTGTAAGCCGAGCATAATTGATTCCCGAACGTATATTTTACCAACATAATGATTTCCGAACATAGATTTTGCGAGCTTATTAGTTTTATAACACATTTTTTGCAAACATATTTGTTGGTCCTTTTGTTGTTCCATAATTGAGTGCCTTCCTCAATGACACAGCACAGCTTTGTGCCCTGGCTACGGCCTTGTCATATTGTTGGATAAGCCGATACATTTTTTCCGTAACTTTGATTCTTATCTATTCAAAATACAGTCCTTTTCAAAACTAATTTACAGAATAGCGCCTCTAGATGCCGCATAGAGTGAAAAGGGAATTTAACTCCTAAAATTGCGAAACGTGCTGTTTCAATAGATTACGTGATAAATGCGTGTTAATACTTTACATATACTAACAGTAATTACATATTCGGTAAGCCACCCTTACAACAAAGGTTCCCTCTCACATAACCAGAAAAACAGAGGTTGAATAACTGAATGAGAAAATGGTATAATAAAGACATCTCTAACTTCAGGATTTGTAACTGCATGGAAAAGTTTCAATAGATATATTTTAAAAGGTGGAAGGCATCTAAAATGCAGTGAATATACATTAAACTTCAGGGATATAGATGGAGTCATAAAATATAGTAAATAAAGTTCGTTTTATTATCTTAATAATGTTATTCTATGCCATTAACATTCAATGCTCATGTGATATTCTTTTTATATTGACAAATTGTACATGTTCTATGATCATTCATATGGTGAACCTTGTACAAATAAACGATAGGCCTATAGCCTTATAGGTTTAACATATAAGGATACAAATGTTGCCCACTATTTTTGAATGGCAATATGAAGTACAAACAGTTTTTTTTTTTAATAATTGCTAATTCAGGCACTGAATACGTTATAATCTATATATTCTGAAATGTATCTACATGAACTTAATTCTTCCTCACCACATAATTTGCATATTGTGCATTAGAAACATTGCTAATGGTTTTAAAGTAACGGGATACATATTGGACTCACCCTTGCTTTATTACTTGAGAAATAAACTTAAAAACGAAACTGATCACCGAAGTAGGTGTACCTTTTACAATTGTACTTTAATGTTCGCGCCTCTAAATCCGAGCTTTTGTGTTACATTACTAATCAAGCAAACACTAAGTATCTACTTTTTACTTTTCAAGGGTATATTCGCCCTCATAAATGGCATTAATTAATACACATAATTGTTGCCACAGGAAAGGGTTGTAACTATTTCTTTTGAACATTACATTGAATGAACCTTGATTTTTAGTTTCTTTATTTATCAATGAAACATACTTTTTTTACAAAAAGCTATGCCTGGGAAGTATCTTTTGCCATGTTTAATTTTGTGTCCTTTTTACAAATCATTGCATTATTATAGGTGGTGTTATGAGTTGACCATCCCTTTTTAGCCTTATCAACAGTACAATTTACACACTTTTTAGATATCAGACATCTATCTATGTCGAGTCCAAGCGCATGTAAAATATAAGTGCGATGATCTTTATAATATATTTGAATATTTTGGCACTTTGGAATCGTATGCCAGCTAAATTGTGTCTAAATTTTATAACTACCCTGAAAATTCTACTGGCCCCGGATGTTAAACGGCCTTCCAAAATCAAAACTGTGGTGTTCTTTTCCCATTTCCTGATGTATGGTAAACAGGTTAGTAGATATTACATCAGGGATGAATCTTGATGAATGATAATTTTCGGGGAATACAAAGGAAACTCTCGGCTAGCGACGGAAAAATAGTCTTCAATCCAGAAAACCTAGTTTCGCTCTAGATTGGTGTTAACGACCGACCTAAAATTCCTTCCGGCACGGCTCTAACAAGATTAAATTCGACTATGAATGCCTGAATACGGGCTGCAAGTAAATCAGTTGTTCAAGATGCAAATTCGTTAGATGACCTGCATTAAAGTACGCTGGATGTTTACTGACCTGAATCTTATCACATTATAATCAATGAATGTTGAATTACTTGAGAATAAAAGAGAATCATGGTTAACAGACAAAACATTGAAGAGCAAATTACATAAAACTGTACTCATAGTTTTGAGTTACATCTCTAGTTTCGACATATTTCTTATTTTGCTTTTGAAAGTCTAACCATTTATGATTGCAAGCTTGTCTTTTCCAGATAAAGATATGTTGGTTAACGTAAACAAAACAAGCTCTTTCAGATTCACAAAGTTTGCACTCAGGATTTAAATAGATGTTAATTGAAAGGGAGTCACATTACTCCATTAGTGACATTTTCAAACCACAAAATTGTAAGTTGTAAAATGGGAATAACCTACACATTGTAAGCAAGAATGTATGCAAATAAGAGCTTGTGAAATACAACAATACTCAAAGTGTAATTAAGCTAATCCAAGACAAAGTACGTAATTTTGATATAAGGTCAATAGAACCAATACGTAACAAATATACGAAGGTCATCAAATTACTTAAGCACCAAATAGTTGGAATTCAAAGCCTCAGTTTTTTCATAAACAAAATCAGGACACCCGATTTTTGCTTTTGCAGTGGATTGGCACATGTCAAACGACGTTTATTACATTATAGAAATAACAAGTTTGTTTTAAAAAAGCTGTTCTCGATATTTATAGTGCCATTCATAAATATACAAATTTTTATTAACACCTTCATAAAAAAAGTAAAGCAAACAAACAGAAGCAGATAGGCATATACCTCCCATTTTACACTAACAAGTTGCAATCCGGATTATTCCCATATCAAATTTTCCATGAATTGCTATAATCAGTGACGGTGATCTAGGTAAGGGGAAAAGACGTGGCATGCGTATCTGAAACTTCTGTAGTAAACAGCTAAACCAAGTTTTGTCACCGACGAATTACAATACCTTCGAAACTTTTGGCAGCATTAACCAGGCTAAGTATTTCTTTAAAGCAGTGATACAATATTCTATTATTTCATTCTGTTTGTGGCCAAACACATGAATGCCATATTCATGTTAGTGTATGATAATGCTTTAATATGTTATATATCTATATTGTACACTGCAGGGCCACATGGAAGACCAGCTCCAGCTGAATGGGCTACCATGTTGTAATATGTGATTGATAAATAAAATGAATAATAACACATATTTCCACTATCACCAAATCCTGCAATATTTACGGGTAGAAGATTCATGTGATAGATATCACTTGAACCACGTCAATCAATGTAAATTTTGAATAGTCCTGCCAATGTAATCTAGAGAATCAAGGTAACTCAAATGGAAAAGTAATGACATGATTGTTTACTTCGAGTTCAATTTATGACTTATACCACACCTTTCTCTTCAAATATTGCTTGGAGTTTTGATCATGCTAACGAAACTCTTAGCCAGGAACAGCTGAGTTTGTTTCATAAATTGCGAGAAATACACAAAGAAATGATTGTACATAAAACATATGAGCTTTGCACTTGATGACATTAAAATGTATATGTTTCTGAATGTAAGGCAGTCTTATAGAAATTTGCTGCTATCTGTGTGACTTTTAAAAGATTTTCACACAAACTAGCATATGATGTTGCTAGCTGTCAGAAGTTTTTGAACGATGTTTGGACATTAATACACAGCTGTACAGTAATGTCTCCACAGGCATCGCCATTAAGTTATGAAATAAGTTGACTCAGAGGTATTTACTTCAGCTGCCCAATGCAAGACTTTATGATCAATTAATGTTTTCATTTTTACCAAGTTAAATAACAAGTTAGTTTTTAAATAATTCTTTCTTTTCCCCACACTGTAACTCCATAATTGGGAACTGGCAATATGGTACACGCTCGTAGGTATTTGTATATGTACATACACAATTATATTCCGAAAGAAAGATAAGTGATATAAAAAACAAACACACACATCAAATGACTCTCGTCGAACAGTTTATGATTGTTACTGCAGGATCGGTAACTCTTGAAGACTGTATGGTACTACATATGTAACCCCTGGCAATGATAGCTCAAATCAATATCAAACTCAAGGAATATGTCAATATATTTTTAGACACCTTGTCCCGCCTAAAAAGCGAGCTGTGATATTCACAACGTTATTGTTCTTCAAATTGTATAGCGAGAGGCAGTTCCCCGACACCAGTGTTTTTCCTTTGCAGGAAAGCTGCATAATTCCCCTGTCAATGCCAGTTTTTTCTTGTGCTTTGTTAATCAAATCATCTACTGTATCTTGGCTTGAGACAAAAATGTTGTAATTGTCGCCCTCCATTGTCCTGAGGATGAGTTGAAACTGAAATAAGATTAAATCAAAACAATTCAATTGACCCACTAAATAAGGACAGTCGTCAAAATGTCGTTCCATATTATATATTTAACAACTCGAAGTGGTAGACTCTGAAATGGTACATATTCCATCTTTCATTAATCAAACAATACTGAATTATACAGACACACACCCAATTAAAAAATATGTCGATTTAAGGGGCTTCGAGTATGTCCCATTCTCAACTCCTAACGTCCTTGAGAAATTGTTTCCAGGGAATACCCGTGAATGTAAGTTTAACATACTTAAATATAACATATTACAAATCCTTTGTTTATGATTTAAAACCAAAAACGTTCTTATTTATCAGAACCACCCCATTCAAAACGCCTAAGTGAATACCGATTGACGTATTATGACCTCACATTTGGTAAATTACGTTATACCGTGACCACTTTATTATCTTATTCGTTGAGAATTCACAGAAAATATATGACATTAATGAAAGGTCTCATGATCATCTGCCACAGAGGCATGCACCCTTATCATTGCTACTTAGATTTTCCCAAGTTCAAAAAGAAGTAAACTTGCATAAGTAAAATACGTAGATTTTCTTTGTAAACATAAAGTGCGCATCAGATATGTTACTTGAATATTCTTAGCCATGTTTGTCTAACTCCACAAAGTCACACATTATGCATATGCGCATGGGCGTAGGTACAATGAGGACCCAATTTAAAGAATCGAGTACTCACATGGTCTAATAATTTAGAGCTTACTTTCACGACTTAATAATTCTATTTCTAGTAAAACAAACGTATAAAATCAACATTTCTAAGATGATTTTATTTTATTCCATGTGAAATAAACAATACTTTCTAAAAAATGCTACTTGCAAATCGTCACGAATTGTATAGCCCCACTATGTGAAATACTTAATTCCATTTTCGATCAAAAGGATATAACACTCAAGTTTACACCGAAACTAATGAATTGTTCGGGTGACATTATCCACCCTATGTTTGTATGTCTATCTGCAATTCCGCGAGATTAGAGACTATTGTTTTACTCATATTCAATACGCAATTCATACCATTCCACGATATGCAACAGGTTGAAAATTAATGTTTACTTGAAATTTTTCAAGGAGTATTGTTGCACGAATGCTAGACTTACCCTTGGAGGTGAAAGTGCCATATTCAAGCTCAGGTCTTCTGCAGTTATGAAGATATATCCGACAAAATCTAATGACTGGTGCTGAATAAATGTATAACGCCTGTGTGTCGATCACAACTGACAAAGATGATTGTGCGATACAAAATTGCGTAATTGTTTGACTTTCAAGGTAATCCCAAAATTGAATTGCAAAACGTGTTTCCTTTACTAATTGTGTTGTTAGTAACTTTGAACTCTTGTCAGGGATTAAACGTTGTGTACTCAAATTTAAAAACTTATATGTGAAGAAAGAATCCGAGCTTTTAAATAAACTACTTAAAAGTTGCTTGATTTGGTTGGAAATATTTTGAACGCGACTGTTCAAACGAAACGTAAAGACGTTTGCGTTTAATGCATTTAAGCTCTTGTAGCGCATTTGTTGTTCGATTTTCATCAAATCAATCTGATTCTCTTGATCAGATATATACTTTAAAAACGTAAGGTGACTTACAATGTCTTAACTTACGGATTTCATTGTTCCTGTTGTTAGTGACATGGTCCTTGTATGAAATTGTTAGGATTTTGTGATAGCATCTCATCTTCATGACCTGGGTTCTTTTTTTTGCAAGTCTGCAGTTAGGGTCTCGCATTCATAAACTCAGAATATTTATGTCACCAGAGAACGCTTTGGACAATTGCATTAAGATACTTGAAACTGGATTTTGATTCAAGTTTTATTGCCTTTAACTTTGATATCCCTATTGATGCCTACACTGTTTTTAGTCATCAACTTTTCTCCTTGCTGATCTTCATACCATTCGTAGCAGACGTTATGTCCGAACGTTTTACTATGTTGGTGGGGTGCAGAAGGTATGAAATATGTAAAAGTCTGATATACGAAATTTATTTTAGGTACATTAAACACCACACAATTATTATTTACGCGGTAAATCGATCACACTATATGATCGTGGGCTGCGTATTTATCAGACCCGAACTGGGATACTTTAGAGAGCCTTGTAACGAGATTTCTAGATGGGGCCCAGGTATGCTAAAGTATTATAAATATGAAAATATGAACCTTCAGGAAAGGGCCCTTACAGCAAGTGGTCTTTGTGCCATTGGCACAATGGCACAAGATCATGATATATCTATCATGATGTATTATGCTTTTCCTTAGTAGTTCTCATATCTGATTTATGACAAGTAGTGCTTTCGACTTGCCATTATCTTTTGCGAGCACATATTAAACAGTGCAATTAATTTTCGTAAAACTTTATTTACTAACGTTAAGAAATAAGTTTAGTGGTCAAATACTTTCATTATTCGTAGTAGAGATATGCATTATCTATGTTCAATAAGATATGCGCATACATGGTTGATATCACTTCAAAAGGTATATCTTAGCTTTCCATTTCTCAAAAGTATTTAAGAAATAATCTAGTTGATTTGGTAAGGTATGGCTACTAGATATATATTGATTTGAAAGAAACCAATAAAAAAAACAGGTAAAAGTGACGAAACAATTAAAACAAGAGTTAGTTGGAGAAATATTGAAAAATATTTGTAATCATCAATAACAAATCTGGCATATCACGTCATTGTCAAAACACCTAGCTTTAGATGATCTAAACAAATTAATATATAGTGCATGTTGTGGCTGGCTAAATCACTGAGATGAGCCTGGGTGGCTGCAGGAGCTTTAAATGTTACTGTAACTGTTGTCATTGTAAGATACACGTAAATAAATATGTCGAGAAAACTGTTTAGATCTATACAATTTATTGCATTTTTGTTATAAAGATAGTAGATTTTTTTGTGATAGCCACCATTATTTATTTAAAAATAAAAATATATGTTTTTCCTTTTACACAAAAAAACAAAACAAAATGATGCTTTTATAAAACAATAAGTGTTGAAAAGTGTTGCTTTGTATATATGTTATATGCGTTAGTTACATCATTTATATGATGTAACGCTTCCCCAGACTTTGAACGGTAAAATCGAGTTTAGAATATGTAATTGAATATTTGAACCTAAATGATAGTGTTTCCACGAGTATCTTCTCACAAATATATCTTTATATGAACTATCACCCCCAGAACCGTCTATGCCAATAAAATGCACAAACATAATGTCTACAGATTTGTAAATTCAATTTTTTTTACACTCAATGCTTACAATTGAACAACAACAGTAAAAAACTGTTTTATAAAAAATAACGTGCAGGAATGTGTCATAGAATATTCGTGATAATCCTTTTCGGCCGGCAGCTGTTACAAGAAGACATAGAAGTAGGAAAGTGTGCTTAGATGAGTACTTCATATACACACCACAGCTGACGACGATACGATGAAATATACACCTGTCATATAACATAACATTACACGCATTTGTACAGGTACATTGAATTCATAAATTCATGAAAGTAGATACAAAACAGCATAAACGTAAGCAATTGATTTGTTGTAATTCAAGTTAATCTCCATCACTAAGAATATGAGTAAACTGTATGTGTTGATGGCATTAGCATGTAATAACCGACGTGCAACAACCAACCAACATCACCATGCATATTATAAGACAAAGTGAAATATACTTTTGAAGATAACGTAATAATCTAAAGATTTTCCACTCGTTTGTATTTATGATGTGACTATTTAAACAATGGGATACATGTGGGGACAATTTTCTCTCTAAGTGCAATATACAGTATCATCAATCAAATATCAGTCCATGATATTGTATTCACGAGAAGGTTTTACATACGTACATGCACACCGTTTTGCACACGTAAACGCCTTTGAAAACGCACACGACCTTGATGTTATTCCAATCTCTATGTCCTTACTACTCATCTGTACTATCCAACACGTCATGGGTTTTGAAATCTGAAGCTTAATTTACTTTCAGAAGACACCCATACTATTACAGAAAAGTGAAATTCTAAACCTCAGATAAATTCATCTTCCTACGAAGTTGTCTTACAATGTTTTTGAAATGTTTGAAATTTTTCCAGTTGGCATTTCCATCTGGTGTGAAACATTTGATATCCATATAGTGATATTGCATCTGAAACTACAGAGTTGTCTGCCATCAACTTTTCCAAGTTCGCTTTACTAAATGTCTTACTCTTCGGTTGTATTCGTGTCTTTCATCCATGTACATATCTGCCGCGTTTCTGTTTGCGGGATTATTTGGGTTTGGCTGATAAAGTAAATTCTGATGAATAACACAGGATAGAGTGTTATATCACTTTAAATTGTTCTGACAATATTATTACATTTATATTTTGGTCAGAAAATATATCACAAAATGTTAGATGCTTGCAACTCGCACAGTATATGATATTGTATTGGCAATAAGTAGGCGTACAGATCACAAGACATACGTTAAACCTTTCATACTTTAAATCGTGTATAAAGATCCCGACTTATATTATGTGATTAGTGTCTCTCTGATTCAAAGTACCTTATAAAAGGGGTGAGAATTAACTGACGTTATATGTAAACACCAAATCCCTATAAATAATGTTGATGACTACTAGAGAGCATTTCATTATATATGTATTCTGAAGTATTATGTATATCTTAACATAAATTTACAGCTTTTAGTTAATCAAGCTGCATTGATTTTTGATGAGGTATTGCAATAAAATATAATATTACAAATCTTTTTATAATCTATGACGGCACAGCCGAAGTTATACGATTTGTTTCTCAAAAGAATTTCATGTTGTTTGTTTTCTTGCACTCTCCATGAACCCATGCGCGGATGTAAGAGATTTTAGTTGGAGAGGAAAAACATAATGATGGATGGGGTTGAGGGGGAAGAGGGTCAACAAATGAAATGCTTTTTGATTATACATGTAGTTAAAGAGTTGTTGTATTTTTTATTTTATTACAAACAATCAATTATTAGGAAATATTTAGAGTGGGTGCAAGTACGCCCCTTTCCCCTATGTCGAGCTACCGATGCATAGGCCAGTTTGCGATACAAACGTTGTATGTATAAGTTCTTTTAAATTAGATTGCAATATTCCTGGGTTCAATATTTTTTAAACTTTAGTCAAGTTGTTATGATAGGAAAGGGATCAAATATACAATCATAATCTAAAATATGTCGATACTTGTAAACATTTAGATATAGTTATTGTATTCTTAGTAGCTGCCACTGTAAAAGGGCGCATAAAGTATACTTTGCACAATGTGTATGACACTTTGCACTATTATTTGCTCCCTGGTACATTTTTTAACACATTCTCCAGTATGTCAAAACGAAAAACAAAAAAAGATTTTTCTAGTCATCCTACATCGTTACTACAGTACTATGTCACAACAGGGACTCAAACAAAATAGAATCGTGCAGCTTAAAGAATTTATGAGCTCAGTTTGTTTGAAGATGCATATGAGTGGTTACCTGAATGACCGTTAGTATAGAATATACATCAAATGCTGATTTCCATTTGGTGCCAATCATATCCGAGCAAACCTCGCCGTTGTGAGGATACACTGTGGAAACAAATCTTTGTAATAGGATTGAAAATCCACAGTCTTTGTAGATATGACAACATATGATTATTGATCAGTTTTGTTTCATGTTTCTAACAGGGTATTTTTTAAATTATTTTGTATTAATAAATTATGTTTATATAGCACTTATTCTAAGAGAAAGCTCTAAGTGCTTTACAAGAGCATGAACAATTAAAAAGTTAATTCCTTATCAAAAAATGAAAGAAACAAAATACAAACTATTCAACACTTAAACTCCCATAATTTGGGATTCACTGGAGGTAGGCACAGTTGAAAAGATGAGGATAATGTTTTGAATCTCATTCCATTGATAAGATGGGTCCCATCTTTGACTTTTTGCTAAAAATGTATTGTTTTAAAGTGCACAGTTTGCAGCATTTAGTCTCAAAACAAATTTCATATATCGTTTGCAAATCTCAATTTCAATTTCATTATAATCATAAACATTTGTATCAATAAAAAAGCAAGGTATGAAAAAGGCAACAACAACAACAGGATGGCGCTATGATTGTTAGGAATATGATTGTAACAAAAACCCTAACATTTTATTTTAGGAGCGATACAAGACTCATTTTAATTTCTACATATCATTGATTTACAATAGCTTATGCCCAGCAATATACGCAAAAAACATCGACCAGTAAGAGTATCAGCGATTTTGAATGTTCTGAATATACACCCAGCTTTGTTCTCTGTGTAGAGCCACTGTTTCTCTGGATTCTGACCAATACTTAGCTGCAAATTACATTTTTCAGTTTTTCACTTTCATTTTCATTTTGACAAGTACTACTACTATAACTTAGATAATTATACAAATATGGTTATATAATCGTCTCTTCATACTTTACATGATCTACTTCTGTTAATGAATATTCAACATGTACACAAATATTGCATGAACATTAGGTATGATATTTTCAAGATTTAAATATATTTTTCAATGACAATTCTAAATGTTTTGCGTGGATATCTTCATCGAGTTGTAATAGTTAACTATTTGACAACTGTACTAATTGCTTTAACAAATAAGTGAGTGATGATTTCCAGCTGATGTTATATACAAAATATCTGAAAATAGAAAGGAAGTAAAATAGGTGTCATCCATCTCTTTTTTAACCCAAAACACAATTCTACCGATATTGTGGGTTGTAAATATACACATGTGTATTCAGTGATAAACAGTTATGCCCATTATTGTAAAACTAAACAAACTTCATTGTATTACCGTTTGGATGAAATACTGGCGGAACAAATGTAACCTTTGGTGGATATTGCGGATAACTAGAATGAAATTCCAACTTCAATATGAATTTACCTGTAAAGAGATATACAGTTTTAATGCGACTAGTTGCGATTTCTTATTATATTTGTAATTAAGCATTGATATTGAAGGCATTCGTTTTATACAACAAGTTTGAAATATTTTCTTCATATTTCACCGTTCTATGAAAGTTTAAAGTGCCTTTTTCTAATGTGGACTCTCTTTTGAATGCTTGTTTATACCAAAGAACTAGCAAAATATGAGTATCGGTCTGTAGCAGTGAAGAAGAAGAACCAGTGGGTTTTCTTCGGTATGCTTTTCGCGCCATAAGTTCTCCCATGTAAAGGCACCTGGTACCAGTTAAGCTAAGTACTTTTCTATTATAGCTAAAGTCCTCAAACTTTACTTAAAAAAAAAAATAGACTTGCATTTTTGTTGATTGGAATGCTTCTAGTATATTGTGGTGATGCTGAAACGAATCCCGCCCCTCGTAATACACCAGCTCAAGGAAAAGATAATTCACAATCTCAGGCAAAAGATGATGTTTCTGACATACTTCAACAAATAAATGTGAACTTAACACAACTAAGCAAGAGTCTAAAGTAGACAGTCTTTCACATAATCTGAACATCTTGAGAACAAGAATGGATAACATTGAGGATCTTTAAAACGCCTTGGATCCGAAACTGAGGAACTAAGGTCGAAAATAAGGGAGCTCGAAGCAAAGACAAATTGGAATCACAGTCCCGCCATGAGAGTCTTTTATTCTATGGTATCCCTGAACCGGATAATGAGACCTGGGGAGATACTGAAATGTAGGTGAAAGACCTGATCAGAAATTTGGACGTAGACTCAGATTATATTGATATAGAAATATGCCATCGTCTACTCTCAAGTGTTCAAGCACGTCCTGTTATCGTAAAATATTTGCAATATAAAGATAAAGAGCTGAGTTTTACGGAAGCAATAAAAAAAAACCCCATAAAGTCCACACCATACGGAGTCAGTGAGGATTTTACAAAACGCATCCGTATTCTTCGCAAAAAACTGATACCATTTCTCAAAAAAGCGCGTGATAGCGGCAGCGGTCATTCGTTTGGATAAACTTGTCATCGATGGTACAGTTTTCGTATGGGACGATGTCTACCCACAATAAAGTTAAGAGAACTCAGTGATGGTGTAGCCGAAGCCCAGTTAAGAAATTTGGTAGCAATAAATCGGCCATGAGAATTCTAAAACTGATAAGTGACTATTTTCCTATTATCTCTCGAAACATAAGAAATCACCCGCAAATTACTAATATGAGTGATCAACCATCGTTACAAACAAACCTGAAATTGTTAGCATGAAACATTGCCAAATTACGATCGAAACGTAGTTTTCCTGAAACGTATAATTATTTGAGATCATTTGACATCCTTTGCTTATCGTCGGTTATGCTACGCTAATCAAGTCAACCTAGATGGTTTTAAGGAGTTTTCTGTTGTAAGATTACGTGGTACTACTGCAAAAAGAAACTCAGGAGGTATATCAGTTTTCATTAGGGAACATAAAACACCTTCAAAGATTGGATGATTTAGTCAGAACATATGGTGCCGTTTACCGTTTAATCTTGAAGGTAAGTCAACTTTCCTATGTGCAGTTTATATCCCACCTGACATTTCAGGCTATGCTGGTGATGATGTTTTTACCCAGCTTGAACAGGATATGTTCGTTTTATGTAGCTTTTATGGTGATTGTGTATTTATGATCATCGGAGATTTAAACTCACGGACAGGTTCGCTACAAGACTTTATTGATAACTCCGCCTATCTGCCTTACCAGGAAGGAACAGATGATCTAACCAGTAATAAGATATTACTAAGGTATTCTGTGGATAAACCTACAAGTGTTGTTTTCCGGAAAAGGGGATATTCAGCACGTTCAGAAAAATGTATTTTCAAGGTCATTTATTACGTAATGTTAATCAATATGAATATTTGGATCTGGAGTTTTCCAGAAGTCCAGGAATGTTTAAGTTGCTCGGCAAAAAATGTCATGTATTCACTCAAAACAACGTTATTGAAAACTATTAATCTCCCGGTGAATAACTTTATCCAAATATTTGACTCCAAAATTTTACCTATTCTTTTATACGGTGCCGAGGTATTCGAGACTAAACCAAATATATCTCTTTTTAAGGGAGTACAATAATTTTCATAAATATCTACTCGGTTTACCAGCTAGAAGTATTAACATTGTTGCCTTTGGTGAACTTGGTAGACCTTCCTTTTAATATCATTTAATTTATGGGTTGTTAAGTATTTTGAAACATAACGATGGCAGGTATACCAAATTTTGTTAGCTGGAACAGTTTCGTCTAGCTGAAATAATTTATATTCCTGCGGTCTGGAAATTAAACTGCTTCTTTGTTCTAAGGGGTTTGATTTTGCATGGATGAATCAAGGTGTTGGTAATAAGTGTGTTTTTGCAAACTTTTTTAAACAGAGGTTAATAGATATCGATAAATAAAATTGGTTATGTGTATACATTCAGCAGACTACTTACGTTCCTATATTTTGTGCAAGGAAGAACATTTTGTTGAGGCTTATGTATCATATTTAAATAATTTCCATTACAACCTTGTGGAACTCTTAATATTGGCGTGAAATTAGGCGGTAAAAACAAAATCAAAGAATTTGTCAATTTTGTTCTCAAGGTCAAATTGGTGATGAGTACCATTTTATTCTTATGTGCTCTTTGCGTATTGATTAGTGTATGAAGTGTATTTCGCCTTAATATTCTAAATACACAAATGTACATAAGTTTAACCACTTTTTTAACAGTTTACTGAGCACAGACTCGGAAAAGTTATGTAAAAGTCTTTCACTTTTTGATATCCAAGCCTGTAATTTGCGTGAAGAACATGTTCGTATGTAATATTTATGTTGATATTATTCCAAATGTACAATTGTAAATTCGCAATCCTTTATTTTGTTAAGATGTATATTTTGTTGTATTTGTGGCAAGGACCAGAGGCCTAGTTTCACTAAATAAACAATCAAATTGAATTACGT
This sequence comes from Chiridota heheva, assembly GCA_020152595.1. Taxonomy (NCBI): domain Eukaryota; kingdom Metazoa; phylum Echinodermata; class Holothuroidea; order Apodida; family Chiridotidae; genus Chiridota; species Chiridota heheva. Next base: position 201,970 of record JAIGNY010001871.1, read on the forward strand.
TACATCACCATGAGTCGATAAGTTTATTCTATAATGTTATATAGCTGTACTTACCTCTCTGAAAAGGTGAATCTTCTGGTCTGCAAAATGATTTACAATTAGCAATGTCAAAATGGTTTATAATATACTATTTGCTTTTCTGTAAGATTGTGTCTTAGTTCAATACATTTATTTGTAACTATGTAAAAGTCATTTTACGAACGATTCTTTATAATTTTACTACCGTTTTTACATTTCATGTGGAAAATACAAAATATTCAAAGGAATCGTTTGTTATAGACAATGTCAGGCAATGTAAGTTGTACAACCTGATGTGCTAAATTGATCGCCACAGAAATTAGAAAAAAATGTACTCAAAGTGCATATTCTTATTTTCAAAGGGTAATAACTCACCCACATCAACAATTATCTATCTAGACAAGCAAAAGAGCCATAGAAATAAATAAAATGGTCTGGCTGTACTTCTTTTAAACATGATCTATATATTGATAGAAAAGTTGATATTATATTAATTGAATCATCCTATACATAAACGTAACAATTTACCCATCTATGGAAGCACTCCATAATAGCATGTCATCATCCGAGGGTGTGGCTGACAATCCCTCTGGGTTGAGATTTCTTAAGCTAATTTGTGAAACGAAGTATATCAATGAAGAAACTTATTAACAAACTGCTAATGAACAATTGAATTCATAGTACAAAGGTACAAATGAGAAATTGTTCTCAAATGTATCATTGATCCAATGCCGACACTTAAGTTTAAGTTTTCTCATTATTTTCTTGAAAAAAAAAACATGAAACCCGTTATCATTTCAAACATATTGTTTTGTTTATTACAGGCTGCTCCCAAATGATTTTCCTCACTTTTATTACTTAGAACATGGATTATATCATTCCTCTTTCCGCATACCGACGAATGTCTTATTTAGGTGAAACGAAAATTGTCGCAAAATACTGAAATACTACTTCCGCATACTGACGAATGTTTTTGAAGTTCTTGAAATAAGATTTTACTTAAAATATACTTTATTATAAATACAATTATCAAAAGATTAGCATGTTTTCTTTCCAATGATATATAAAGCAGTATAATACGCTTATCAAATTCTATTTCATCAAGCTTCAAACTTTTCCAAACATTCGTCAGTATGCGGAATTAGTAATTTCAATTTTGACATTCGTCACTATGCGAAAAGAGGGACAATATAATCACTATTACTCAAAATATATGCGCGCCCAGTACATCATACATTGGTATTGGAAGTTTCTTTCAAAAGTAAATCTCAACTAGAATGCAAAATTTCTACTTTAGTGAATCTATTCTTAGAATAATTATACATCTCCTAATTGTATATAAACTGTATACATTGCCATGTATGACCTCTGCATGGCCTGCATGGTAACGTTGGTGAGGTTAGTTCGTATTCGTATGTTTCCTGATTCGTATTTCTCATCCATGATCTAGGGTGCATATCTTTGCGATTTTGTTACACATAATAAACACTTATAAGCGATTGCGAGTACTTTATACCTTATGACAGTCTACGTATGTTTTTGTCCACCGAAAAGCATGTATTTCTTGTACATGACTTATCTAGCCCTCAATTGCAATTATGCGAGCACATCATTAACATCTATTACGTATTAATACTGTTATACTAACATTTCATACTATTTTAAGTGTAGGACTATCAGCTGTGAAAGACCAACCATTTCAGTGTTAAGTGCCAACTATTATTCAACTTGCCATACCGCTATGTAGGCCTATCAGCGACGGCGAGACAAATAATACTATTCAAGATTTTGTATCTATAGGGTGGCTAACATCGGACGTCTTCCGGGGATCTCTCCCTGGTCTCTCAAAAAGGTACATTTCATTAGATAAACATTCGCTGTACACAGCTAGGAAATGGAATATTATATCTTTGGAAAAGAAAAATTCCTTAAATAATCACACAACTATCTTAATCTCCCACACTTGAAATCTAAAGCCACACAAATTTATATTTGAGATATGTAAATTCTTGTAAACTCACTGTAACGTTTACCACGCATAGGTCAGATTGTGAAGATTAAGCTATTGTGTATCAGAAGGATAGGCCTATGAACAATTATTTAGAACACAAAAAGTTATATGAGCTCAGGTGCGAGCCCGGGTTGCAAATTTGGCTTAGCCTGTGTCCACCTAATGTGAAATAAGTATGTTAACCATCCACTTGCCACATGGATAATCTTAAAATGTATCCTTAACATCGAACATCGATTTATTTTTCAATAGCAATCTGAATTGAACAGCATGCAATTCATGTTGGATTGCGGTTGTCATGCCATAAAGATAATAAACAACAGTGCAAAACAGGAATCTTTACATATTCAAAACGCAGGTCTTGCAAAATGCGTCGATAATCGGGGCGATAATCTTTGTGTTAAATGTACATTTTGAACATGGATAGAATATAGATAGAAAATTGATTACCTTTTGAAATCTTTTGCAAGTCGTCTTTCTGCTCCTCCGCTCATTATTTCTAGCGTATTCTTAATGGCGATGTATTATTGTTCTACAGTTCAAACGTACTTACAATTACTAATACTAGCATCATTGTAATATATAATGATCCGTTGTGTCTGATTTGCTGTTAATAAAACACCCAAGCGCCACCATTTTCACTGTATTTGCTTTTAATGGAATTCCAACTACGTATTCACGTTTCATGAACCATTATTTACCTCATTGGGGTCATCATGTGAGGATTGTTCATTACGGGAATGTTTTGTTGGACATAGCTGTGAAAACTGGATATCAGTGGTGATTTCTGGGATCAATTGATGAAACTTGTACGAGGGTAGGTGGTTTGTATGTCTTTTCTAACTGGATAATCAATAAGAAATACATCCAATTTCAGAACGTTCAGACGTTAACAACAATCGAAATTATGGTTAAAATATTTGTCCGTTGATGTTTCGTAGTTTACTGAAGTTGGGCCTGCCGTCAAGTACATAGAACATTTCTACTATAGTCCCGTCTACTTCTTATTATGTTTATCATTTTCTACCAAATCACTTTAGTCATGAATTTTAATTCAATTATAATTTCTTCATTTAACTGTTTCTAAACTGTCATAAGTATATTGGGGCAATGGAAAATATTGGCTGCTCTCCCCTCATTTTTGGAAAAGAGAAAAACGCAAGATTGATTGGTAAATTCGGACAAAACATGCACGGAAAATGACAAACACGTGAGTCCCCACTAACATTTTTTGGTCTATGCCTACGATTCCACTTACTTGTGTATATGATGAACATTTTTTCTTGTCAAAAAACGCTATTTATCAACACGTACCATGTATAAAGGATAGATGTGTTCATACATCTTTGCCTATACACAAATTCAGATCAGTAAAATATCCAGTGCGTGTGTACTAAGTAGGGTGAGGTAGGGAGGGAAACTGTGGAGGTGGGGGAGGGAGAGTAGAGCTGTGTTTGTTAACATAACAAAATAGTAGTAGTTGTTGTTGTTAATAGTGACATGGTCTTATATCTAGCCTATAAATCAAGCCATGTCTATTGGGTTACACAAATATGATAGTTAGATCTATATTTTTAGGTGTCAAAACACATTTTTCATTGGGTGGAGGGAGCATTTTTCAGCTGTCCCGCCGCTAGCTACAGTTATGAATGGAGGTTCTGTTGGGTAGGTATTAATGATTAGTTCATGATAAAGTAGACAGCTTACTTGCCTTAAATCTCAAACAATTCTTTGTTTATTAAATCATTTTACACATAAGCGAAAGAATTAATATTTCATTCTTTTTTAAAATCTAGAGGTTGGATGAGAACCGGTTATAGTAACGGATTACAGGGGAAGTGTAATTTTAATTATTAATCTTATTTGAATGCATCAAATACAAACCACGCAATTTTCCTTGCGGTTTTACTCCTTGCTGTATCTTCCAACAGCAAAAAGTTCAACAAAATTTACCTCTGAACATAGATTGTTTATTATTACGTCATTCTTTGCCAAAGCCAATGTGGTCAAGTGATGGTTTGTCAAATTGCTGTAATTGCAATCATCCAATTTCTGTTCCTTTTCATGTGTTTCTCCTATTTTGGGTCCTGAAAAACGGCTTAATCAAATTAAATGCAGATTGTTCTTTTCCCCTTTTGTATGTAGAACAAACAGCATATGTCCTCTAAGTGAGCGAAAAAGGGTAATTACAGACAAGTCGGAAGGCTCAACTGCCAAAAAAGTCAAGACCAGCGATCTGACTAACGTATGTGCCTACAATATACTTGTTGTAGTTCCCACTTCATGTAAACCTTTTAGTACATGTTTAATGTTTTCTTCAATTCACAAGAGCAGAGCGGTTGATATATTTCTCGGAAATCTTACACAAGCTTAAAAAAGAGGTATCGCCTTCACAATATTTGCATACGAAAGGAGCATAAATACAAAAATACAAATGGTGAATTTTGTTAATACGATGAGTAATACCTGGACTTTTCGTAACTTAAATATAGATCTCTTGAATACGGGGAATCCAAGTAAGATGTCCATCAATAGCTATATGTAAAGAAATTGAGTTAGAGAAATAAATGCATGCGCCATCAATTTTAATACCAAAATATGCAAGATTTATTTCTTCTCTTCCACGATTTTTCTTGTCAAAATGCATGTTATTTATATTTACCTGCAATGAAATGTGCACCCCAGATTTTTTTTATTTTTATTAATGTTCAGGCATATCTATCTTGTATAATAGAAGGAAAATGACAAACGGATCGGTAAAGAAATGTTTTTTGCCTTTTCCGTTCAGAAGATTATACATTTTATAGATGCAAATAAATGACTGATGTATAGAGTGCACTGTCGACGAGATACGGAAACCCTCAATTTAGAAGCAATTGTGAATGGTTTTCATTCAACATTAAATTATCTGATTTTTAACTTATTGCAAATATTTCCTCAAATAGCATGCATGTTTAAATCAATTTATTGGACTGCTTTTCAGTGGTAAAAAAAATCATTACAAATTTCAATACGATGCACTGAAAATGAAAAGAATATCTTAATGGAATGTTACTTTTTGCTAGGCTTTCTCGTTTCTGTCATTTGCTGTTTATAATGATAAGATGACGTTTTTGATTCAAAACTTCCGTGGCATGACCAGATATACTTAATATCAACCAATGTCTCAGAACGCGTCCGTATAGTAAGTGTATCTAAGCTTAAGTATGTTTTATCTGAGATTATTCTTTTTTGTATCTATTTAAGTTAATTATTGTCACACTTTTAATATTGTTCAACAATTTGGTCAGTATGCAGTAAATATTATATTAATAAATCAATAGTTCTTCAAAAACGTCACATTAGCAATTCGTCACATTTGCAATTCGTCACATTAACAATTCGTCACATTAGCAATTCGTCACATTAGCAATTCGTCACATTAGCAATTCGTCACATTAGCAATTCGTCACATTAGCAATTCGTCACATTAGCAATTCGTCCCATTAGAAATTCGTCACATTAGCAATTCGTCACATTAGCAATACGTCCACATTAGCAATTCGTCACATTAGCAATTCGTCACATTAGCAATTCGTCACATTAGCAATTCGTCACATTAGCAATTCGTCACATTAGCAATTCGTCACATTAGCAATTCGTCACATTAGCAATTCGTCACATTAGCAATTCGTCACATTAGCAATTCGTCACATTAGCAATTCCGATTTTGATGATCATACAAGTTCTTTTATTTTCTTCCTCCATTTTGTTCAAATTACCTGACCTAATTAAAACTAACATTGCAATTTTTAATTTTAAATGCATTCTTGGTAGTATACCCAACTATTTTACATCGTTCTTTACTGAACACTATTAAATACAATCTTACAATGCAAGACAGCATAATAACTTACCTTTTCCACGTCCTAACAATACCGCATTAGGTAGTCCAAGAATCTGTGCCAATTTAAGAAACATCTTACGACATACTTTTTCCAAGCCTATTGATTTTATTTTAATCGGTATATAAGAAAGTTTCTTCTTTTTCAGAATGGAGGTGTGTGTGTGTGTGTGTGAGGGGAGGGTGAGGTCAGAGTGATGGGCTCGGATATCTGGCCTCATATATTATTAAAACTATGTATGGGTTCGGTAGGAGTAGAGGTAATTAGTTCACCTTTTTCATTTACACTTTTAATAATTAAAGATAGGGCGTGCTTTATGAATTAAGCTCGCCGGACTTTTTGAAGCACGGATCCATCAAATGTAGACTTTGGAATGTTATTTTTTTAATTGAAACTTGCAAATTCGACCATTGGATTACTATACTTGTTTTTATGTACTTATATATGAAGTTAAATTTCTTAATATACGTTGTAGAAATATATACTTAATTCCTTAACAGAATACAATTTGTTAAGCATTAGTTCATTTACGTTAATATCAGCTTTCGTATTTCTATGTTATTTGGAAACTTTCCCTCTCATAGAATTAACTTAATCTATTATTCAGGCGGCAGGTACTAGTTCTGTAGAAGAAATCTCACGAAAACTTAAGAAGCTAGAATTAAAAGGTTCAGCGGTAAGTGTTACGTGTTTACTTAGGTGAAAGCCCTATACGTTTCTTGCTGTTTTTCGTATCTCTTATCATTTTTGTTCGTTTAAAAGCGCTAAAAAAGTCGGTTAACTAATCTATTATTTATAGAATAAACTGATTTACCCAATGAATGGGAAAGGAGACATACTTACAGCGTTGTAAGAGTTCTCACCTAGCAATTACTTAACATATCTGCTCATAGTTTTTGTGAGATTTGCTTGGTTATGCTAAGTTGATGTTTGGACTTCATACAGTCATATCATATACATGTTTTGTACAGACTTTCAAAATAAGAGAAAATGTATTTTTGGAGGTAAAAGGAAGTTATTAGTCTACTCATTATCCGACAAATCTATTAAAAAGATGACGAAGTTTTGAATTCGATTACAAATGAAATCCAATCAATTATTTGTCTGAGTTGCATCTATTTCTTATCAAACCTCCCATATTCAATTTAATGAAAAACTATCACTATATTTCACGGTATGTAGACTTTTACTTGGAAATAGTTTGAATTTGTTCGGAATCGATTACTTGATATTTCCTCCTGTAATTTAGCCGTTACTGGTTTTTGTCCATCAAAATGTTATCATACGGTAATACAAGTTTTAATCTCGATCACCTTTAGCTCATTACATGGCAGAGAATAAAAATAGCGATGTAGGTCCATAAACAAAATTGCGAGTTATTTAGTTGACGACATCTCGTAGTTTTTCAATAATGCGACAGGACATTTTGTTTGACTGTTTGAAGGATTTTTATGGTAATTTCGTTCACGATGTAACAATCTCCCTTACTTGACCTAGAAGTGTAACCAGACTTACAGCTGGCTATCCATGACATCCATGTTTAAAAGTTCTTCTGCTTTTTGTTAAGCGAGCGCAATGTGAATGCATTCAACTCAGTGGACTATTTGCATATTTTTGGAAACGGACATTTCAGAACATTGATATGATTGATATACATCCCATCATACACAAAATGTTTTAAAAGCATCATGAAAATATTTCTTTTTAAATTGTGATAACTATTTTACGATATCATTTTGTGTGGTCGTAAAATTGTTTTTATAGTATCATTTGTTTTGAAAAAAACATTATTATGCTATAATACAATTTTTTGCATAATATTAAATGAAAAAATGTTATATTAATGTTTTTCGACTACACATTTTGATTAAAACATTAAAATACAAAATGTTATAAAATGTTATGTGGATGCTGGGATAAACGGTTTAATTCCATTTAAACAATTGTGCATTAATTCAAATTCGCTAAAACAAGAATGTGCTTTATATAATATTTACATTAAAATGGATATGTTTATTCCTTAATTTAATTCTTTAAGGACTCTAAAAATGAGGGATATACAATTACAAGGGTAGCACGCACAACTTTTGATCTTTGCCCGCTGTTTGAAAATACCAGTGATGAGGAAAAGTTTGTGCCAAACATGGCACCGAGAAAGCGTAAAAAGGTCAAGAAACAAAACAAAGCACACCGAAAGGTAAATGGAGATTTTCTTTTTAAAATTTGGTAGTTGATTGTCATTGTCGTCGTCGTGATCATGATCACGATCATCATTTCATGATCATAATCATGATCATGATGATCAAGATCATGATCATATTCATGATCATATTTATCATCATCAACATGATCTCATCATCATGATGATCGCATCATCATAATGATCATCATGATGATCTCATGATGATGATGATGATGATGATGATCATCATCATCATCCTGATCATCATCATCAACATCATCATCACCATCATCATCAGCATCATCATCACCATCATCCTGATCATCATCATCAACATCATCATCACCATCATCATCATCATCATCATCATCATCATCATCCTGATCATCATCATCAACATCATCATCACCATCATCATCATCATCATCATCATCATCATCATCATCCTGATCCTCCTCCTCCTCCTTCTTCTTCTTCTTCTTCTTCTTCTTCTTCTTCTTCTTCTTTTTTTCTTCTTCTTCTTCTTCTTCTTCTTCTTCTTCTTCTTCTTCTTCTTCTTCTTCTTCTTCTTCTTCTTCTTCTTCTTCTTCTTCTTCTTCTTCTTCTTCTTCTTCTTCTTCTTCTTCTTCTTCTTCTTCTTCTTCTTCTTCTTCTTCTTCTTCTTCTTCTTCTTCTTCTTCTTCTTCTTCTTCTTCTTCTTCTTCTTCTTCTTCTTCTTCTTCTTCTTCTTCTTCTTCTTCTTCTTCTTCTTCTTCTTCTTCTTCTTCTTCTTCTTCTTCTTCTTCTTCTTCTTCTTCTTCTTCTTCTTCTTCTTCTTCTTCTTCTTCTTCTTCTTCTTCTTCTTATTCTTCTTCTTCTTCTTCTTCTTCTTCTTCTTCTTCTTCTTCTTCTTCTTCTTCTTCTTCTTCTTCTTCTTCTTCTTCTTCTTCTTCTTCTTCTTCTTCTTCTTCTTCTTCTATACCAGCCAATATGTAACATTGAAAGTTTTCCCAATATCAAATTTGAAGCAATATCTATGATGCTTATTTATTGTAAATTTCAAAAACCTAACATGGATGTCTCTAAAACGGTATCCAACATGTGTTTCGACAGAAAACGCAACCAGTACCAAAACGGTCAACTCCATTGCGTGAAACGGAAAATGGAGAAGCAGATGAAAAAGTAGATCCTTCGAACGCAAGAGACAACATGGGAAACAGTTCTTTAGAATGTAAGAAGGGACAACAGGGAGATGCATCGAACCAGAATGGTCAGGATCAGGTAATAACATATACAACTAGAATATTAGCACTATGTAGAGCACATACCTCCTCCCTGTTACAATTCCAACATGCCTTGAATATTTGTAGACTTCATTTGATCCCCATACTCAATATATTATCTACCTCAGAAATTCTAGGCACGCCAAGATTCATCCCCAAGTTTTGATCTGTAATGAACATTTGCAATCTGAACACTTGAAGTTTATCTTCTGACTGGATTTCTTCCAAGACCATACCGTGTTTTCAATTTTATTTAGGCGAAGCATTCATTGTTCGTGTTCCCTTCATTCAAGACTCACATTCCACCATTTTCTATTCATGGCAAAACCAATTGTTTATTTTGCTTTGGCTCCAGAGACCACTTGATTTAAGTATCTTAGAGTCAAGAAAATTGATTGTTGAATTTCTTTTTATCGCATGAAATCATTGGTAACCAAATTCTAATAGAAAATTTTAAGTTTGTCTTGGCAGACCTTACCCTAAACATCCCTACCCCTCAATTGCTGCCTTTCCCCTGTTCCAATATATCCGAAATGTGATTCACTTCTTTTTTAGGCACTGACAAAACCACAAACCAAATGTATTTCAAATCTAATCATCAGTTCTTGAGATATTCTGATGACAGACAAATTCACCTGAAAATATCCCTACCCCTCCATTTGCACCTATTCCTGTTCCAATATGTCTCAAATTTTAATCACTTCTTTCTTAAGTAATAAAAAAATCACACACCAAGTGTAATTAAAATCCAATCATCAGCTATTCAGATATCTTGATGAAAGACAGACAAACAAACAAACAGAAGCGAAAACATAATTTCCGTCCAACTTCGTTGGCAAAAGTAATCATGAGTTCGTCGAAACTTTCCTCTATTTTGTAAAATATTGAGTTGTGTAAATGTTTATTTTATGCAAAGAAAGCTATAATAAATGTTGTTGTTTTGAAAATAGTTGCTAGACTCCGTTCAAGAGGTGATTTCATTTTGCTTAAACTTTATCATTCATAAGAATGTCAACATATTTAATATCTATTTTATTTTATAGTACGAAGATCATACATCTGGAGAAAATCAGATTCATGTAAACCCAAACGAAAAAGGCCAGAAAAGTAATCCTTTGGAAAGAACTCCCAACAATGGGTGTCAACCCGACAGAGGGTGCAAAGGGCATAATAAACACTCAAAGCCGGTACGTTTTTTGTTGTGGTATTGCTTCTTTTATCTCTTTCCGCATCAATACGTTTTATATAAGCATACAATTTAAGACCGGAGTTGAAAATTCACAAAAACGTTGTTAGGGTTTGATTACATTTTAATACGAAAAACCCTCAATAAAGCTCAGATTAGATTTTTAAGCCAACTAAAAAACAAAGCAAGAAAATAATATTTTAAAGAATTAATAACATCTTGCAATCCAAGACAATTTTTTCAGTAAGAGCGCCAAAGTAAGAAGAAAACCAAATGATTTGATTTTTTCATGTAGACCACGAAGAAAACCCAAGAATACCCGAAGCTTGCCGCTATGAATGGAATCTACAACGATCGTGGTTACACGTGCTATATCAATAGTGTCATTCAATCTCTACGAATGACTGAAGGGCAAGTAACGCCTAGTAAGGCAAACATTTTTGAATAGGTGAAACGATATCGCCGATTGTATTTGATTTTTTGCAATGTGTATGATAACTTGGCAGTCAGGAACAGTCAAAACATCAATATCTATATCTATGTATGTCTATATACATATATATATATATATATATATATATATATATATATATATATATATATATATATATATATATATATATATATATATATATATATATATATATATATATGTATATATATATATATATATATATATATATATATATATATATATATATATATATATATATATATATATATATATATATATATATATATATATATATATATATATATATATATATATATATATATATATATATATATATATATATATATATATATATATATATATATATATATATATATATATATATATATATATATATATATATATATATATATATAGGGTCCATGCAAGCTGCAAAATAAACCGCGTGTTGACGGGCAAATATGCAGAAGAAAATAGAAGACAATACGAAACTGTTTCGTGTTGAATGTCTACACTGAAGAAGGGCTTAGGAAGCACGAGACATTTTGTATTTTAATGAATCTTTGTTGACAGAATTCGACATAACTTGTCTTCTATTTTCTTCCCCCTCTCTCTCTCTCTCTCTCTCTCTCTCTCTCTCTCTCTCTCTCTCTCTCTCTATATATATATATATATATATATATATATATATATATATATATATATATATATATATATATATATATATATATATATATATAATGATATATATATATATATATAGATAAATATATATATATATATATCTATATATATCTATATATGTATATATATCTATATATATATCTATATATACATATATATATGTATATATTTATATATCTATCTATATATATATATATATATATATCTATATGTATATATATATATATATATATATATATATATTTCTATGTCTATATATATATATAAATATATATATATATATATATATATATATATATATATAGACATATATATATATATAGACATATATATATATATATATATATATATATATATATATATGTATATATATATATATACATATATATATATATATATATATATATATATATATATATATATATAAAATATATATATATATATGTATATATATATATATATATATATTCATATATATATATATATATATGTATATACATATATATATATATATATATATATATATATATATATATATATATATATATATATATATATATATATATATATATTTATATATATATATATATATATATATATATATATATATATATATATATATATATATATATATATATATATATATATATATATATATATATATATATATATATATATATATATATATATGTAAAAAGTGCTCGATGTAGTAGCAGAACAGTTATTTATCAAAAGCAGGAACTGAGCTGCAACCAGTGGTTTCACCTTAGCGGATCATGAGGCAATTATAGCTAAGTAATTATTCAGAACAGGTCAGTGCTTCATCTTAGTACGCTTGGGTGGTCTCATTTTACAATAGCATGAAGAGGACGCTATCTCTGAGCTTTTGTTGAGGAGTTTGCTTTGGTTGCGTTGACAGTGATAATTTCTACTCGGTGCATAGAATGTATTGTGCTGATGAAATCAATATGGTTCTTAAATGTTGGACGATCAAACAGGAGATCTTGAAGTTTTCGTTTTTTCTTTTAGAGCCCAGGTGAATTTAGAAAGCTCTGTTTCGCTGGAATGTATTTTGTGTTTGAAGGACTTGCTGTGCTTGTAAAACCGCTGTTTGAGCACCCACCTGTCAAGACAAGCTGTGAAGACAGCATTGCTTTTGTGCACTTGAGCTTTGTACACAATGGCTTTATTGACACTTTTTTAGATGCATACGACAATTTTGTATTATTTCACATCATTTGTTGTCATAACGATGTTCCGAATTTATTTCGATCGCTTGAATATATGTAGTCCTTTGATGTTTAACAGATTAGTAATGTTGAAAGAACAAGAATAATCACATTATGACTTATGCTACATATCAAAGATATATAAATATAGGCATGAGGCTGTTCTATTGTAAATATAGATCAAAAAATATTCTGGTAAACAATAGGCAGGAAGGCAGAGATAATTTGAATCGCTGGTATTATAATAAAGAAATTAATAATTATAGAACAAAAAAATGGAAAACGTTCGGGATATTTCATCATTTAAGACTAGCATTGTATAAATTTTGGAATACCTGTTGAATTGCTGCTTTGTTACTATGAACACAGATTTTCGGAAGATCTTCTTCGGATTAAAGCCAATGGAAGGACGATGAAGACTACTTCAAATATGCAGAGCATCTTCTTGTCATTGTTGAATAGCGAGGTAATAATTGTTGTAAATAGTATTGAAGTTTAGTTTAAAGATTACATTAAGAAAAAATATTGTCTAGAGATATAATCATAATAACTAACGTTTATAATGCGCTAATAATAAACACATGGTTGTCAAATGCACTGTACACATGAATAAAATGAAAAATATATACAGAAATACAAGAAATGAAATATACAACAATATATAAAATACCCTAAATTTTACAATGTTTAGGGTAGAGGTAGGTTTTAGGTTTGGACTTGAAGACTGACTTATCGGGGATAGATTTTAAAACATTTAAAAGAAATCAATAATTTGAGTCCAGCGAATGAAAAAGTAGATTATATTAGAAAGACCTTTGATTGGGGAACAAGGAGGCTAATACATTTTGATTGACGGGTCACGGTGGCACGTTTGTTTTCTTTTATGGAAATAATTTCAGAAAGGTAATTTGGTGATAAACCATAAATGGAATTGTGAAGTAAAGTAAGGACCTTGTAATGTATACGTGCATCAATTGGGAGATAGTCCAAAGTTCTAAGACAAGGCGGAGGAAGAGGAGGGGACTGGGGAGAAAGGGAGGGGGTAAGTAGACATGGTATTTTTAAACTGATATTTATATAAATATTTGGATAAATATATTGGGTAGCAATAAAGCAGTAAAAAGTCCCGTCAGCGTAAAACACAAAGGAAGACTAGGGAAACGTATACCTTTTGATACTTTAGACAGACAATTTCATCCATTTGGTCCATTCATATCAAATCTGTCAGAATTCCCTATAATTGTAGTTGATAGGGAAATAGGGATATTACAAATTGTATTATTTTCAAATCGAAAAATGTAATTATATATCAATCATGATTGCTGCATTTCACATCTTATTTGATCAAATTCACAGTAGCATTTCTGAAAGAGTTATAAATTGATTTCCCTCAGAAGACCTACTTAATACCAGATACTATTTCAGAGGGAATACGTCCTGCATCACTTCGTGGATATGGTCAGAGAGATTGCATGGAGCTTCTTCGGCACCTTCTGGACAAACTACACGAAGAATCACAACAGACGAATGTAAAGAATTTAACCATGCAAAGCAAAGTTCTGAGTGGATTAAATGAAGTGGATGAGCCTTTCAGGAAATCTGTCTCTGTTTACCGATATATCTTTACAGGATCCGTCGACCAAGAGTGCCAATGTAATAAATGTGGTAACAGGAAAGCAGCGATGGGTATCACAAATATCCACCTGGAGAGTGTAAGCGTTCTAAACAATTTTAAAGATGAATGGCGGAAAACAGTTTTGCTAGGTGAAGCCGTAAATCCAATCTGCCCTCGGTGTGATGCATATGCAACAATTAAGAAACCCCCCGTGGTACTTTTGATGACTTTTAGCGATAATGGAAACCGTAATATAAGTTTTCCAGTACATCTAAATGTTCCAGTTGATACTTTACCTGAATGTAGTACTCTGTCGTATGAGGTTATTGCTGGAATTTTTCAGAATAATGAAGGCGACATTTACTACTGGATAAAATCGTTGTCATCTGAACCTGAAAATATGAATCGAAATATCAAAGAAAATATAAACCCAAAAGGGAAAAGCTCTTCTTTGCACTATACACTTCAAATGCATGGTAATGATACCCCACTGTTGTTACTATACGTTAATAAGTTTCCGGATCAAGAACAATTATGTGAAGTATTCTGCAAGGTGAGGATCAAGATAACATTTAAGTTTTAGTTATCATCAATAGTAAGAACGCATGAATCTTGTTTATTTCTGCATTAGCTTAATGCAACACATTCCACAATCTGCTGGTCCACGCTATTTCTGCTGCCTCAGCTAAAAGGACTGTTTTTATTGATACTTATATTCTGCTAGTGTTCATACTCACTAATGTTTTCATTGTTATGAGAAATAGATTAAGAATTTAGAGTGTATATCGTTACGATCACAGTGAGAATTACTTTTTAATCATGGTTACTATGATTGAAAACTTCCGTTTCTCATTAACGCCATTGTCATAATTTTCAAGGCACCGATAATTCTTGCACACAACACTGAAGGTGACCATTTCTACATGGAAACTGAAATAGACATTAATAACTTTCATAAATATTACAAACTTTCCCAAAGACATTGATTTGATATTGTCATACCTGCAGGGAAAAAATAGTTAGTTTTAACGGACTCACTAACTATATTTAGATGTTCATTAGAAGTATTTCATTTCATTTCATTTCTTTTATTTGTTTTTCACAACATATTTACATATAACTACAGAAGAGTTTTATTTACAAATATGTTATAAAGTTTACGAAATATGTATATACAGAAGAATATATATGGTTGTGAAAGGCAGTATTGTATAAAAACTCTGGTGAGTACAACACTTCCAAATTACAAAACAAAAAAGATAACAAATTGGTAGTACAAAACACCACCACCCCACACACCAATACATACAATCGAAGCCACAGGTTCTTATCCCACCCCACCCGATCCCAGGTAAAGTAATGATGTAATGTAAGTAAGGATGTAAGTATTTAACAGTAAAAGGGAACGATTAAAAAACAAATCAATAGTTTATGATGCATTTACGTTTAAGGATTTTTCTAAAACAGACCAGAGATTTGCAGCTTTGTATGCCAATTGAGAGTTGCACGGTTGCACAAAATAAATCTTATAATCTTGGTGTGACAGGGAGCACAACGGATGTTGTTTGATTGACGGGTATTGTAGTTGTACGTGCCTTTGTTTGTCCTAAACATTTTTATAAAAGGTGGCGGAAGATTATTGTTAGTAGCCCGGTAAGCAATGGTGGCAAGATTGATGTTAATGATATCTAGTAGTTTAAGGAGGTTAAGAGACAAAAATAAATTACTAGTACTGTCACGATAATAAGCATTGGTGATATGTCGGATGGCCCGTTTTTGTAAGATCACTAATCTATTAAAAATGACTTAGCAACACTCGATCAAACACTGCAACAGTATGATAAATGAGGTAAAATAAGTGTTTGATACAAGGACCTTAAAATCGTTCGTAAAATGAAATGTTTCAATTTTGACAATATACCAACACCTCTCGAAATCTTATTGGAAATTGAATGAATATGATTGGACCAAGAAAGATTTGAATCAATATAGACCCCTAAGAATTTTGTGGTATCTATTTACTGATTTCAATGCTATTTAAGTGGATAGTGACATCCCAATTTTTACTCAGTGGTCCAAATACTACATAATTAGTTTTACTAATGTTAAGAGACAACTTGTTAGCAGAGAACTATTCATAAAATTGAGATAAATCAGAACAAACATTATTTTTAAACTCATGTGTGTCATAACCCTGGTAAAAGATATTAGTGTCATCCGCACATAAAATCAGTGTTAACCCTGTAGACACATTGCTTATATCATTGGTATATATAATAAAAAGATGTGGACCTAATATCGAACCTTGTGGAACTCCACATTTAACATTATACAAATCAGAGCTACAATTATTATTATATACGAAGTGATACCTATTACAAAAATAACTATAACACCACGCAAGTGTATTACCTCTTATGCCATAGAATGATAACTTATTTAAAAGGATCTGATGATCAATAGCATTGAAGGCCTTTGAAAGATCCCAACTGCTGAAACCTTCTTATTAAGAGCTTTGTATAATTTACTAGTGGCAGAGATATAATTTACTAGTGGCAGAGATAAGTGCTAATTCCGTAGAATGACTAGGCATACAACCGTATTGATCCCCTAATATTACATTGTGCTTATCGAGAAAACCAATTATACGATTAAACATCAATCTTTTTATTATTTTAGACAAACATGGTAAAACAGATAGAGGGCAATAATTTTGATAAACATCGGGTTCATCCTTCTTAAAAATGAAAATTGCTTTAGCAGCCTTAAAGAGGAAGGCTCGTCTCAGTAAAAGACGGTAAAAATAGGGGATACTATATTTTGACGTCACTTTCGGTTGTGGACAGGTGGAGGCAAGATCCGATCCTCTGTCTGTTTGTACCACACAGTACAGCCAGACACTAGCATGTACGTTGTGTGTGCAGAATTACATACACAGCGCATTACGTTACTGTGACAAGAAACTTATTTGTTTTTTCCAATGCTTTTTTGTCAGAAAGCGAAAGCGAAATTTTAGTATTATAATACTACAGTGATAGTCACTAAATGAAAATTACTGAGAAAAAAAAAGAAGAAGATGAAAGCAAAAAGTCAAAATAAACGATTTTACCAGGGCTTGAACTCACGACATGATTTAAAAAAAAAAGTTACTTGCGATCGCCGCAACCATCTGGGCTATTTCGTGTGGTGATCTCAAGGCGTTTTAAATATAAATACCTTTCAATACGGGACAACGGATCGCGCAGCAAAATTTTAACCAATCAAAAAATTTGAAAGGAATTCTAAATATTGTGCACATATAACGATATCGCCTCTTTAAGTTTGTTAGGAAATACACCTGTGGTGAATGATAGATTAATAATGCCAGTCAAAGGTATTGCAATAATATGAGTTATCAATCTGATTATACCGGGCTTTAAGTTGTCAGATCCAGCAGATTTATTGGGCTTAAGATATGAATTGGCTACCTTGAGTACTTCTTCCTCGACAACAGGATTAAGGAACATAGAACTTGTAATATACTTGGTTGGGTCTAAGTGCTTGTTAAATGAGTTATTACTGTCGATCTTGCTTGCAAGAGTAGGACCTATGTTAACAAAGAAGTTGTGAAAGTTGTTTGCTATAGTTTTGGTATCAGTGATTGAGATAGCACCATCTTTGGACACAGTATTAATACTTCTACAGTATTTGCTGTGTTCTTATTTAAAAGACTATTAATAATACTCCAGGTGCTCTTTGCATTATTTTTACAGCTATCAAATTTTTCATGAAAGTTATTCCTTTTTGATAAGCGTATAGCATGATTTAATTTATTTCGGTAAATAGTGAAGTTGGTTTTGCTTACATTTGGTGTTCTTAATAACCGTCTGTATAATTTATTTTTGACTTTAATTGACTTGAGAATACTTGAAGTGATCTAAGGTTGCCGCTTTTTGACATAAGGGTTATTATTAATATACATAAATGGAAAACAATTATTATAAGTTGCTTCAGGAATATTTGCAAATGAATCATATGCAAGCTTGGCGTCATTAATTGATAAAATAGAGCTCCAGTCAACTGACCTAACTGCCTGAATGAACTTATTTACAATACTTTGCGAATAATCAATAGACTAGGAATTATCAATAAAATAATTAGGCCACAAGAGCGCTTCAACTTATATTATGATTTAATTCTAAATGATTAAAAGTTTATTTGAAATGTAACACTTATTTAACGATTTAAACACTATAACTATGCCTTTATTAACAGCTTTCTCAGTTTGTGCAGAACACCTTCAATTATCTTGTGAATAGTACGGCAGACATTGCAAAACGAATGGATTTTATAGTGCAATCAGTATATTCCGATTCTGATAGTTTCGAAGAAAGTAATGGCGAGCACCCATTAACAATGTGTCAGGAAAATTTTTACCGTGTAGAAAGGCAGGTTTCCTCTTGCAGTAACATAGCGAATGATTCCTTTGATGCTAATTCTGGGATACATTCGTTGATTACAAAGTATTTCACAGGTAAGACCCAGACTGTGATAAAATGTGGAAAGTGTAAAGCGATTGATAAAGATGAAGACATTTTTCATGACATCCCTCTGCCACTATCAAATACGAAAACTTCTTTGCAGCCATGGGGTCCCTCAAAGCTATCATTGTTATCGTTGTGGAATACATACCTTCAACCAACAGAAATGGCAGAGCGAAATAGCTATTGGTGTTCTAGCTGCAAGCAACATACTACTGCTAAGATAACAACGTCTATTACTGAAGCACCGGAGGTGCTGATCCTCACTTTGCAACGATACAACAGGCAATCTCAAAGAAATAAAGACATAACTCCTGTCGAAACACCACTCAAAATAGGACTGCCACACTCGGCTGAAAAGAACACGCACACGCAGTACAAGTTATACGGTGTAATTGTACACAATGGATACACTAAAGAAAATGGTCACTACACTTTCTATGGGATACAAAATCAGCAAGGGTGGATGTTCAACGATGACCGAGTTCGTAAATGTGATATCGGACAAATCGCCTCAATCGATCAAAATGCTACAAATGGACGTTCATATATACTTTTCTACAGAAAAGTGAAGGTACTTTCATTAATTTCTTTATGGTATTAGCTCAGTGGTCGGGCAAGTTAATCTTATATCAAAAAATGGGTTAGAAACTACATCAATATATTATTCCTTTAGGGAGATATTCAAGTTTAAATTTATGTCGTATCTGTGTAGAAATGACTCTAATCCTCACTTTCTTAACAATTGCTAATGTTTTGAAGAAAATGTATTTAAATTTTTCACTATTCGCATTCGTTTTCCTCAACCTTTGTTCGGTTGGCAAATTATAATGTCCCGTTCTAGATTATATTTTACTACTTTCCTGACATATCCAATCTTGTTTAATCTATTAAATAGGATGAAAAAATATGATAAAATAGATACAGAAATTGAAGAATATGAGGATGTGTCTGTGTTTGGTCATTTCTACACAAATGACACCAAACTTTATATATAAATATATCATTAACGGAATAAGATTTTTGAACGCTTTCTTTACTTCTTTCATATAGGGTGAACTTGCTTCATTATTGAAGTAATCAATTTAATTTGTTGGTAGGGGATTTAAAATGATTACTAATGTAAAAAACAAGAAACTTGAAATATGTTACACATCGAAAGAGTTTACACATCAGTGGTACAGACATACAGCTTTTCCCAACAAGTGATACCTCCTACTTTGCTTCACAAATAACCTCCAACTATAATTACAATCGCTCGATAATATGGATTTGCTTGCTAGAAAATCTCCCATTATAATTTGGTAAACGGCTTTATGAAAATAACAGAAGATCTCGGCATTTAGTGAAATAACTATTTTATTTAATATGTTAGATTAGCCGGATACAAAATAGAAATCGACATGAAATGTCACATAAACTGAACGCTATCGTTGTTACATTCATTATAGACAATTCAGTTTGAGAATAAAAAGGTTGATTCACTTTTGAATACTCATCATGTAAGCTTAGTGCAGTTGTCAGTAATATATGACAACTAAGAAATAACACTATTTTGGTTATTTAGCTGTTTAGAGGATGTTGAAATCTAAAGCTATTTAAAAATATTTCCGATTGTTTGTTTCTTCTTAGATTGTATTTTACTAATCTACAACAAGAATAATTTTGAAGAATATTTCATTAGAAGAAAAAATCCTCAACAGTGAAGGATGTGACTTTTAACCGATATTAGTCATTTGCATTCAAGTCTGATTTTGTAACGCGATAATGTTTTCATTAAAATGAGAATTTTTGATAACTTTTTCATCATTTTTTTGCAATTGTATTTCATGGCAGCAGGTTATGGAAGAATATTTGATATATGTACTTGACAGTACTGCATTTTATTGCTACTTGGACAATCGTAATATGGCATGTTTAATTGAAAAGCGCGATCACGAAGATCAGTAGCGCATACCTAATTTTCATTTTATTTTCTAGAAAAAAATCAATAACATACATTTCTTTTCACAGATAGTAGATGACGGAACACATATTTCCTAGACTGCGGCTTGTTGAAATATCAAGGAGTAAAGGACAAATATCCCAGTGAAGGCGGAATTAGCACACAAATCTTGACGTGTCATGAAGAATTCAAAAAGTACATTCAAAACATATTCAAAGAATATATTTTGACTTTTTAAGACGTCATGCGTTTATTTAGAATTTGAATTCTTAATAACTTTTAGAGTTCAAAGCAATCCGAAGCCTAAAGTTCATGTAAATTCAAAATCTCGCTATAATGTTATAATGTTATTTTACAGTTTACTAAGCTTTCAGATGATTTCTTCAAAAATAATAATGGATTAGATATGAAATATAAACACAACTTTAGAGGTATCAAGAGGTATTAATTTTCCTGCAGAAATGTTGTCATCTTTGATCTTTGAACCGGTAGGAAATTGTTTGCCGAAATCTATGTACATCTAAAATCACCTCTTCCCTACCAACACTAAGTAATTCGCATATATGATTTTCTGAATAATTCAAAATGTAAGAAATGTATATATTTTGGAAGAAACAATTTTATTTATACTTGAAATTGTTGGTAAATCGCCTTTTATATGTTATGTCATGTTGCATAGTTTATTAAGATAAATTGTTCTGGTCAGTGACTTAAGCTAAATTTTCCATATAAACACGAGTTACATAGCTGTCGTTAACAAAATGATCAAACTGACAAAACGTAACTCGCTGAAACTTTAGTTGCTTACAGGTAGTAAGATTTATGAGGTTTGACCTTCAATGTACATGACACTCCTAGTGCGGGACATAAGGTCACATCACTCCACACCATCTCCCAAGTTTCAACTTAATAGCTTTTTAAGTATGCTTGTGACCATTCCAGATTCATAGTATGATTACCTCTCAGTGTAATGCCGTTGCGAATGCCTCCCCGTCGAATAAAGAAGGTTCCTTCAGGTACTCAACTTAGTTACAATTGTTTGTTTTTAAATTTATGAAATATTTTCAATTATTATCGAATATAGATTTTAATCTGAATTCAGTCTAAGATTCTTATATCTTTAGATACGTATGAACCTAAATTAGTGACAGTACAGCCAACAGGTTTTCATGCAGTTACTTTAAATTTGAACACGTATGGAATTAAAATTATTTTCCGATTTTTCAGTTGATTTTTTTGATTAGTTTTATTTCTTTTTCTGGGGCAGCTTTGGTTAAGCAAATTATGTTATCATTTAGTGTATTACATTATAAAGTTTACAAATATATTCAGAGTGAAGTACATCCGATTGAATAATCTCAAAAAGCCTTATATATCACATTATACAACTGTACAATAACCAAATAAACTTGGAAATTCCGTGAAAAAAACAAAAAAATTCATTGGTATGACTTCAAATAGAGTATCTTTGGATCGTCTATAATAATCGCTGATTATGTATTTGGCCCTCTTAGACGGGTTTCAAATTTATCTTATTTTGTTCTTATAATTCGCCAGAATTTGCACAATTGTGTTCAACTTGGTCGGAATTGGTCCAAGTTTATAATTGGTTCATGACTATTATACTGATATTCTTCATGCTTTTTACAGGAAAAGACTCTACAGAATGATATTCTCAGATAGGGGTATGCTAGAATTCGTCAATGAAATATCACTTCCTTTATTTAAGAATGTGTTTGTCCTTTCTCTATATTATATCAACAGATAGCAATGAGGAATTTGCGTGTAAATTATAAGCAACCAGCTCCTTCTCAAAACCGCCAAGTTTTTGTGTGGTCTAATTCTGCCATTCATGAAAATAACATAAGAAGCGTCAAAAAGCTTCAACAAATAAAATCAAGAACAGAACAAACTAAAACATCTAAAAACAAAAACTAATTCAGATACAGTTATAAAAAAGTATTTTTTAAAAAATCTTTCGAAAACGTATTTATTAAACCTCCCCCTCAGCCCCTCTTTGACACCTACCGCCCTTTCGACCCCCGTGTTTACACCTCCTTTTCTTGTAAGGTATTGTGTATTCGTAGTACTTTTTCTCGGGTGATCGGACTCTTAGAAGTAAGATTCTTTTATCGGATCTTTTTTCGCTCTCATGTGTTTAGCTATTGATACCAAACAAACCATGTACGAATAATGAAATATGCCATGTATATCTTTAATATTATATGATATGATTCTTTGTTATGCACTTTATTTTTTTGTAAATTGTTTTCTTATATGCATGGTGGAGTGATACAATAAACAGACAAACAAACCCACACAAATATTTCGCGTTTTATTTTATCATATATGATATTTCGAGTTTATGCGTCTTTGTTAATCGCAGTTTTAATTAGCTCGTTACTTGATACTGCTCGAATTGTTTCTGTGTGTGATAACGATCGTTAGTCAACACACTGGCACTTTAGGCCCCATGGATCTAACTTTAAGGAGGGTGCACATATTAGTGAGTCAAGGTTACGTTGAGGCGACTGAATTGGCGACCAAGTGTCATGAATGACACATTTCCCGCCTATTTTAATGTAATTTAAATGTATCTTAAAGGAAAATAGGTCAATATGGTAAATTATAATTGAGGAATGTTTTCTTTTAATAAAAAAACAACTTTTTATTTGAATTATTTCAACATAGACATTTTTGTTAGGTGCAAGTGGGCATCTATGAAATGACATGCCTTCCCGTCTTTACCAATTGATACCCCCTAAATACTAACCTAACGAGGTACACCGGTGCGCAGTGGGTAAGGAGTCTTGTTTCGTACGTGAAAGGTACCGAGTTCGATTTCCGTCGCGAGAGCTGCATTGCGTAAAATGAGTACCAGCATTGCTTAACCTGCGATTGAGTGTATCCCGTGCATGGGAAGTGATATGCTCTCATCTGCTTGCGCCATGGAAATGGAGGATAAGCACCGGCCCTATGGGCATACCGATTTGAATGGATTTAACTAAATATTAACGTAACAAAGCAGCACTATCAGTGTAGACTACGTTGCCATCCTCGAGATTCCATTGATATTTCTACATATCATTATTATGTTTTGTAGCAAACTTAATTGTTCCATGTGACGACCACTGAAAAGCCAATTCATATATCAACTTTTTCAACCATGCGTTGCTAATCTCAAGCACGAGATGGACTTACGTAAGAAAGTAGGATGGAAAGTAGGATGGAAAGTTGTCAAGAGGGTTCGTCACTTAATGAGCAAAATCTCATCAGAAAGGCTTATAAAGAGAGAATTTAGCTACACGAGGGCTACGTCTACAAATTGTGAGAAAAAAAACAAACCAAAGCATCGGATATGTAATAGAAAAATGTTTTTAGTTCTGAACTTGCAAAACAATTACACCACCCTTTCTCAAGAATCAATAATCTGACTTTAAAGTTAATTCTAGGTGAAAATATAAACGAGTTTACATAGTCGTAACGGTGTGAATCGCTCTTGTTTCATCACACTTAAAACGAATACATTTTACATACGGGCACAATAATTTCAAAAGGTACAAAGTTTACATATGTGATACATCTGTTCATGATGTTCAATTTTAAAGTTGTTTTGCGTTTAGATAAGGCGCTTGTAAGTAAGAATACAGCAGACGAAATGACACACTACTTAACTATACAGTTTTAGTTAGGTCTAATTGTACTGGCAGATTCGTAATTTTTATTTGTGAAAATTAAGTTATCCGTTCTCTAACGTAATATACATTTGACTGTCCGGTGCTCCAGGAGCGTAACTAAGCGGGTGCGGCCCGGCGACAAGTACCATAACAAAAATATGTAAACGCTGAACCCGGCCGCAGACCTACAAAGCGCCTTGTAATGATATAAAAGGCGCAGGCAGTAACCAATCAGAACCCGTGTATTCTTTAAGGCCCATTTTCATATCCAGTATGGGCCTTTCCTTTCTGTCTCTCTTGCTGTCATCCCGGATAGATAAGTGGTCTCATTTCTTTCTTTCTGTACCTTGCTATCAGTCATGTCGGAACTCCCAAATCATGTCGCTTGTTATAACGAAGGGCCCTTCAATCATAAGTCGAGTCCAATGAAAACTATAAGATAGATGGGCCCGAAAAAAAAGAAGAGATAGTTGGGCCCGTCCTGATTGCAAGAAACACAAGTCTAAGTTTTCAAATGAGAGTTAGGATATCTCTTACGTAAATCAAATGTTTGTGACTTGTGACGTTGGATTGAGAAAACGTGTATATATTGCTTCACGATTGGCCTTGATATGTATCTCAATTCTAATCCATATTCCTCTGCGACGGGAGTGAATTTGTTTCATGAGGGCAAGTATCATTTTATAGGATAGACATTCTCATTGTATCAAATTACTGATAAGATCAAATAAGACCATTGACAATCTGGAAAAGTTTTACATTTTATTGATCACAATTTCTGTTTCAACTGATTGCATTGATCAGCTCAAATGTATTCATGTTTTAGACTGTTTTATGTCAATCAGAATTTTAATTCACAAAATGATGAATATATATAGGGAAACATAAAATAATATATTCTATCATTATCGAAATGTTAAGGAAAATTAATTGTATCAGTGAAAGTCACTAAAACCTATTTAAAACAACTCGATATTTCTAGAATTTTCTAAAATATATGTGGATCAGTTTTTTTTAATTCAGAAAATGAAATTAATCATGAGAATTTACAACGCTCTAGAGCGGTCAATAGACTCACTTTTAGACTGATTTTGATTAATGGTTTTTATACTTTCATGGTTTGTGATAGATTTCGTATTAGGCTTACGAGCATATAAATTTACACTATCACACAATTTGTTTTAGTGAGTAACACATTTGCATTACGTTGATCTAATGTAATGGATACGATTTAGTAAAATACTGGAGCAGTAATATTCTTGTAGTAGACCATTTAAAACAAAATCACCCTGCTCAGATAAATGAAGGTAACTTTTTCTAGTCTAAATAGATCCAAGTGCAACTTTATAATACTTTGATATATGGTGTGTTCGCTTGAACTTTCATTGTGTAGTCCATGTCCCATAGGAGGTAAATCAACAACATTAATTTAAAATAACAAGAGTATAGCAAACATATATCATCTAATTCAAATATCTTCATATTTGTGAATGAGCAATTTGAAAGAGTATGCATTCTCTTTAGGTTCTCGAACTGATGGCAGTCATAGGCGTATCACTATACAGAGTCATAATGCTAATGTTGAAACTATATCCATTTGCTCCGCTCACACAGCTGTTTATTTCGAGTGACCTCCAGACATCAATATGGCAAATAAAAACAACTCTGATTAGAAAATGTAATAGTGTCGGTCATCCTACACATTTTCTTGTCTGATGGCTAACTAAAAGTGACGTAGCTATTTCCTCCAGAGATTGTACTATTTTTTTATTAAGATATCAATTGATGATACATTCACAACGTAGATAAACTCGTCCCCATTACATATGAACCCAATTTGCAACTTTTTACAGACTTTTCTCGAACACCGTATCAGCCTATTGACATGACCTAGATTTGTACCTATGTTGCCACCACATGTTGCCACCGTCATATTTCATTTCAACTTAAGTATCAGTTGTCTCTCCATGTCTGCCGGACATTCTCACGAACTCTGTGATTGTATTCTACCCTGTTCTCTCTGTACAAACGAGCGGCTTCGGTGTTAGCTGGACTATTGGGATTTGGTTGGTCTAGTAGAGTCTGCAATAAAGAAAGCATTCTGAATGTGGCGTGCAGGTTTCCTTTTTATTAAGATTCTATACAATGTATGTATTGCCTGAAATCAGCTTCTGAATTTTGATGATAACATTTTTTGAGTTATTGCTGATAAACGTTTAAACAGGTTTTAAGGTATGCTAATTTTTGGATGTATGGCTGCGCTGATAGCTGAAAATCTTTTCGTAAATTCTTTCCTAAATCCCAGTCCCTAAACATAATGGGAAAATAAATTCCTGCTGGAATTTGAGGAGAGGTATGGTGCAGAATCAAAACGATTTTGATTATAATTTGCTGCACCAATTTGAATGTTTATAATATACATTTTTGTAATGTATTACAGGGTGACCTTGGTCACAAAATGAAGGATTTACAAACTAAAAATCAAAAATCACTCGTCCAAATACCTATATACAACAAAACGAAATATTTGAAGAATTCAATGCAAATATGAAATGTTACACCAAATAGGGTATGCCCTTGTAATGCAAAATCATGTGATATTCGTGAGTATCGAGAACTTAGCGGATAACACGTGGGGCTATCAAGTCTTTGTAACCTGCAATGTTACTTTCCATGATAATGATAACGCTAGTGTTGAATATATCTCCTTTTCAAAATTTCAATTGTGTCAAGATTCTCATTCAACAGTATAGTATTTTCATTGAAAAACTTTCAAATCTGTTATAGAGCAG
This sequence comes from Chiridota heheva, assembly GCA_020152595.1. Classification (NCBI taxonomy): domain Eukaryota; kingdom Metazoa; phylum Echinodermata; class Holothuroidea; order Apodida; family Chiridotidae; genus Chiridota; species Chiridota heheva. The sequence goes on from JAIGNY010001871.1 coordinate 229,429, forward strand.
TTTTGGGTATCATAACACGGAATAGAGCTTTTGGCTAATAGGCGGTTAATCCTTAAGATTCCCTGTAATATTTTACAACAGTGTCCCTAAGCCCCATATTTGGCGACGACACTATCTTTACATGAGAGTATTTATAATGCTTTGGCCAATAATACACATGTTAGCTTTCAATGTAAGACATATGGCACACGGTCTGCATTGGTGACATCTGTCACATTAATTCAAATTTACACTTACCTGAACAAATGTAAGAATAGTGTAAACGTCATAAGTGGGTTTCCATTTGCCAGAGAAAACATCGACGCAAATATTGCCATTAGTGTAGACTATCAATTAAAATGAAAAACGAAAACTGCATAGCTTTGTGTACATTTGTACGGTTCATACGCCCGATACATTTCTAACGCAGAAAAATGTGTTTCTTTAATTTAAAGTGTGAGGTACAGGAGCTAATGGATAAAACATGTTCTTGTAAAGTAGATGTTATTCTCAATAAACTAAGATAAAATGTTTATAATAATCTAGAAGGAGACAATCAATTTTCAAAGATATACATACAAATTGTCATGGTAGTGCTAGTATAACATCTCACTGTACACATTAAGGTCAGTTTCAAAAACACTGACAGATTGATGAATTCTATTAAATGTAATAGCTTCAACAATGAATAAGATATTAATATGGTTTTATATACAATTGTTTCTTTAAAAGTCTACGATCTAAACAACTATGTAGATATATATGAAATTAATGGGAATTTCTTTAATAGGCATTGATTTTCTCGTGATATATAAGGAAATGGGTAATATTAAGTATTGAGTAGTAATTGAAAGAAGAAGACAACTAACCATTAGGATGAAATATAGGAGGAGTGAATCTCACTTGTGGAGGATTATTCGGATAGTTTCTTGGAAATACTAGCTTCAACTTAAAGACCCCTGTACAGAAATAGTTCATAATAATATTGATAACATCATCTTTAAAAGCTGTATTAAATTAAGTAATGACCAATCAAAAAATTATTTTCAGCATGGATTTGTGTATTAATTAATTTCGTATGTCTACTTTTTGTTAAAACTTCTGGGTATTTTCTCACAAGTGATTTATTTGATTGATTTGTTTTCATAAAAGATGTAGAGATTGTATTTAAAAACATCGCACAAATCTTTTTTGGAAGGCAAACGCGACCACGTGTTAAACAATGATATTCTTAGAATGTTTATTCAAGCTATGAGTAAACTAAATTTGCAGTATGTGTGAAGGAAGGCCTGTTTAACTTCTCACATAATAGTCACATAATTTGGTAATTAATGTAGCTTTGTTTCATAGAGCAGTAACTTTTTCAAATTTTGAACGACTTTGTTGCAGTATCTAATTGGATGAAATATATCTATCCTCATTTACTATGACCTATCCCGTAGCATTACTTCACTACCATTTTAATAATTACCTCTTATGCCGTTTGCATTACAGTTTCTATGTTACCCTTTGTTCTTGTTGAAATAAGAAATTGAAATAAGTTCCCGTTACAAAATATCTTTGCAGATAGCAACAATACTTATTTTGGTTTCATACACTTGAAAAACATATTTGTGAATGATATATTGTGTCGCATTAAAAATTGAAAGAAGAATATGTTTGTTTTTATATGAAATAATCTGATACAAATGTACGGAAATCAAATGTGGGCAAAACTCTTTCCAATAAAGAACAACAAATAAAAGCAAGAAGAAAATTAATGTAAATTAGCACATACCGTTTTGAAAAGGACAATCCACTGGCCTGATGCAAAAGAAATTATACAAAATCATTCTGAAATGTGACTGTGCATTCATATATGTCGACATGAATACTGATATTTTACAAGATCAACATATCCTTCCTCTTTGCGCTTAGTGATTAATGTAAAAATGCATAGTGATGAATGTCATTTTCAAAACTTATTCTGCATAGTGACGAATGCGTGGAAATATTTAAAGCGCAAAACAATTTATTTACAAAAATATATTGTGTAAATTAATATGTCATTGAATAAAGGAAATAATAACGTTTTAAAATATGAATTTTATATCATTTTTTGGGTCAAATTTAATATAATTAATGTTCATAGACATTCGTCACTATGCGGAATTGAATTTCATCTAATTCTCGAAACTGTATAATTTACATTCGTCACTATACGGAAAGAGGGACGATATATTTAATTTCAGATGACGAAGGAAATCTAATCTGAAAAATGTGTTATGTATTTGGCAAATCCATAAACAGTTTACTTTTTTGTATGACTGATGCTTAAAATAGTAAAATTGAAACTATACGAATTTGTAATTTTCCACCCTAGACTTGTAGAAAAGTCGCCCCTCTCCAAAACAGTTGTTTAAAGAACTCATGAATAAATCCATATATTTCAGCACTTCATACCCGTAAATAACTGCATTCCACATCAAAATATTATCGTCAGTTGGAGCTGCAGTAATACCATCTGGAGGTTGCGATTCTATCCTGAAAATGGATTGAAAACTTAATATATAAAATGAGAGTATTTGGAAAGCTTTGTAGTAGCCATTAAATGAAACGTTAAGAAAAACTAATATGTGCTCAGTCTCCATCGCAAAAGCAGAAAGCCTTCATTTGACCCCGTGTATTTTTGCATAGCCTTCTTAATCTCATTGTATGGTTTGTTTAGGGATCCTTAATAGATAGCTACCATATAAAGTTGCAAATTCAGAAAAGAAAGAAAAAAACATCTTTCCTATCATATAACATAATGTAACATAGCAAGATTACTGGCAGAGAAAGGTTAGTCACCCAATGAAAAGCTCAAACTAACACCACCACCACAAAACAAAAGAAAAATACAGGAAATAAATGACGCCCAGAGTTAGTACAGAACTATCAATGTTGACTTTGAAATTTTGAACAGAATTGAAGCTAACTATCAATTCAGGCACACCAGCCCGTGGTCAACTCTTATGTCAACTTTGGTCAAGCTATTACCACGCGCCACTTGAGGATAAACTGAAACATACATTAAATAACAGGAAGTCAACGCATCACTACCATGTAGGAATTTGAAGACCTAAATCATTTCGCAACGTACTCTTCTCAACTCAAATGTCGACAAACCAAGAATTTGCAACCTAGATTCATAACCAGATAACAGTGATTTGTTACTTCTGGTATAAGTCTAGTAACTCCAAAATTAACTTATCACTCTCATAATAGGGACTCCAAGCCTGAACAGCTTACTAAATGTGAGGCCTGACCTAACTGATTATTATTAAGAATAACCTCTCTACCAAGAAAACATAAATTTCTTCTAATCAAACCAAGCATTCTTCTTGCAGCTGCTAAAACACACTGTTTAGAAGGCTTCATCTGGCTAGTAATGACGTCATGAAGATTCCTTTCTTTTCTTCATAAACGCAATCAAGATTTGAACCATTCATGCCGTGATCAATACCAAAATGAATTTTGTAAATAACTTTGCATTTATCAACGTTTGTGACCAAAAAACTAACTTATCCAGATCACTTTGCAACAGTGAGGAATCCCTAGCATCAACAATCCTGTACAGCTTAATGTCATCAGTAAATTTACAATTCCTGAATTCAAGTGAAACATGAATGTCATTAATGAAGATTAAGAAAAGAAGTGGACCTAATACAAAACACTGAGGAACACCACTTGTAACCTTCTTCCAAGGAGATACTTCATCATTAACAACAACTCTGTGTCAACTAACCAAGAATTAAACCAAGTGGCACACTTTTCCTCCGCACAAAGCGCTCTTCTTTTCATCATGAGCCTTGCGTAATGGAGCCTTATCGAATGCTTTTTTGTCGAAAATTAAGAAGATGACATCTACATTATAACAGAAATGAACTAGTTTTGCTACATCATCAAGAAACTCCAATAAGTTAGAAACACAAGACCTCTTAGGTAAGAAGCCATGCCAGTTAAATTCAGCATACCATTAAACAGTAAATTAACTAGAACAATATCCAGTTAGACTTTCTGGCCTAGAGTTACAAAGCAAGCTGTTCTCACCCATTTTAAAGATAGGAGTGACATAAGCAATTTTCCAACCACTAGGAACAACACCAACATCAAAGTAATTTGAAAAGATAATACTGAGAGTATCAGAAAGAACATCAGAACACTCGCGTAAGATAGCAGAATGTATACCATCCGGATGGGTGTTTTTTATTTAAACCCTTAAAAAAATATTTAGTTCGAAAAACATCCGATTCATTTCATAGTAATATAGAAATACGTTAAAGTGGTTGGGTTTTTAAAGCGAAAAATGTTCTTATATGTATAAAATGGGGCTGATGAACAAATGCATTCCAACGAATCCACAAATTATAGCAAGATCCTATCTATATATAAGTGACACACTATCACATTTGTTAGACTAGGCGCTGTAAGATTCAAAACGAATGTTCAATGTATCATACCATTAGATTTGCAGTTGCATTTAGCAACCGTATGAAGCCGTTATGGTTAACATAATTTTCTCTAAAAAAAACATGAGTTTCTTAAATTGTTTTATATACATACCTTCGTAGATCTGTTATCAATCGTCTCTCCGCCATGCCAGACATAATTATTCACAAGTTAAAAACGATGAAATGAAAACCCTTGTGCGAAATCTGTTTTTTAGCACTATGCTCTCTACTATACGTCCGTATCATACACTGAATACGTAAGTAATCAAGATTTACAAACTGAGGGGGTACTGGTAGTTTTTAAATGCATACTTTTGAAACCACTACGTAGTTAAAAGGTAGGAACATTTCAATTGTGGAGTTGCAATCATCAAAGAACCTGCGGGATCGAAAGACTTAAAAGACATATTCAATATTAACGCCATTTAAATGGATATTTGCACTTCACAAGTTTAAACTCTCTAACATTTCTACGCTAGAACCCATCAAGATTACAGCTACAAATATTTATGTAAAAGCTTAATACTAGATTTCTTTTCAATAAAAGAATTGTGCATTGTAAGATTATTTTATACATGGCTATTTCAGCCGATTTTCTGCGGGGACGGTCGAACAGTGTAGAGAACAGTATTCTGGAGGTCTACAACTGGAAACTATTCGTGAAGCTATTAATTATTTTTAATCAGGTTAGTCTTCCTATATTTGTAGTACATTAAAGATGAAGTGATGTGATTCATATTTAACCTGATTAGGTTAGAACAATTTATTTTATGTTTTATTTAATTATTGGGTTGGAAAAATTAATATTGACTGGATATACTTTTTTAGTACACAGTGTTTTAAAATTAGCATTATATTGACCTACATTACCAAAGAGATAAAATATGTTCATTTTATAGCTGAGGCTATGATATTTGGCTAGACAATCATACAGTTACTTAATTATTTTGCAATGATAGCATGGGCGTGTGAGCTGGCAGTATATAGTATATTATAACACAAAAACGTAGTTACAATTATTGCTTTATCAAAGCAGAAGGTTTTGTAGATGTTTGATAACGAGTATTGTGAAAAGTATTTACATTCTGCCAAATATCACTTTAAAGATCAATGAATACCAACAAACGTTTGATATTTCAGTCATTTAAGGGATCAAATTAGTTTTATATTTAGCAGTAAACAATTGGGACTTAAAAAAATCCAAATGAATTTCATAGAAATACACAACTTTCCTTTGAAAATTGATTTGCCTAAAGAATGGAAGCAAAATGCAAGAACATTTGCCTGTCATACTTACAAAATATGGTTTTAGAACTGGAATTATTTTAAATTTATTATTTTAGAAAAAAGGTTTTACATTAGTTTTACTGATGAGAAGCCTACAAGTTACAGCAACGCAAAAAGCGTAGGCATGATCGATGTCTTTATTAAAAGTTTCAAAACCAGGACGGGAAATGGGTTGAAATGTGGCCGAAATCACACTTCCCGTTTGTAATTCTGCACCAAACTTTCCACATCACATGATGAAGATTAAAATCAAAACATCTATACAGTTGTCATACGAATTGTTATTATAACATGTAAACCAAAGATTGTATTTTTGCCATTTCTTTGCAACTATCCGCAGCCATTTTGCAAATTAACTTTGATTAAAAACGTTATTGGTAAACATGAATATTTATGATGTAGGCATCGCTGTGATAACAAAGATCTCACTAAATATGGATTGCCAAAATACATTATTGGAACTAGTGGGTTAAAAATCCTTATAAACGGGGTTTTTACTTTTAAACAGGTAGCATTATGAAAATTGTTTTTTTTTCAATTAATGAGAGCAGATGATCTTCATTTTGTTATTCACATCTCTTAACACAAAAAAGAACAAAAAACTATAGCTTAGAGGGAGGGCACGCAACTTTCCCCCAGGCTAAGGTTATAATAACGAATTGTTATTATAACATGTAAACCAAAGATTGTATTTTTGCCATTTCTTTGCAACTATCCGCAGCCATTTTGCAAATTAACTTTGATTAAAAACGTTATTGGTAAACATGAATATTTATGATGTAGGCATCGCTGTGATAACAAAGATCTCACTAAATATGGATTGCCAAAATACATTATTGGAACTAGTGGGTTAAAAATCCTTATAAACGGGGTTTTTACTTTTAAACAGGTAGCATTATGAAAATTGTTTTTTTTTCAATTAATGAGAGCAGATGATCTTCATTTTGTTATTCACATCTCTTAACACAAAAAAGAACAAAAAACTATAGCTTAGAGGGAGGGCACGCAACTTTCCCCCAGGCTAAGAAGAGCTCAAAGTTGAGTTATAAGGGGAAAGGGACTAGACAATTATGCTAGAGGATCCAAATATTTTTCCTGGCGACCCCCCCCCCCCTTCCCCATTCAAAAAGCTAGCTACACCCATTCAAAATATTTCCGGCATGGCTGGGGAAGGGTAAAGTAAAGATTGATCAGGTCCTCAAAATGCGTGTGGTGCAAGGAGTCCTTCAAAATTGACGTTACCCTGCTACACGTACTCTGCCGTTTCTTAATGGTGCCTGCAGCCCTTCAAGAGACAGCTTCCATATTCTTGTATTGAATCTCCCTTTTAGAAATGCCAAGCAATACATGTTCACTGATCAAACCTCTCTCATACCTAAGGGCACTGTAGAGGGAGTGGGGTCCTTGCTTAATTGAACAGTGGAGGATATAAAGACCAGGTTATATTATTCCTATAGCCATTGCTAGCTGTAATTAACAGTGGATATGCCACAAGTGTGGTAGATAGGTGCGATTACTTGAGACGGGCGGTGGTGGGGTATCGCTTTGAATGCTCCCCAAGGAATTAAATCTTTATAGGGACGATTTGAGAGACTTCATGATTATGTATACATACAAAAGAATACTGCATTTCACCTCGAATTAAAGAAGCTGAATCATTGGGGAGAGGAATTAAGCAACCTATGGATTTTATGGTGGTTTTGAAATCAATATAACTGGCAATATCAGTGACGTGGATGGAGGTTGGTTTTTTTCTCTTGAACAAAGATTAAAGACATGTCATTAAAAAGGTCACGCTGACATTCATGTCACAACATAAGCAGTGTTACTTGTTGCTCACAGTGAGCAAATATTGCAAGGTTATTTACTGCAATTGTGCATGGTTTTCTTTGGATGAAACAAGTTTTACAAATATGCAAATGAAAATATGGGTTTCAAGAATTCAGAATCGTTTGAAATAAAATAGTTGTATAAGATTTGTTGTAACATAATAACTTGTACCAAGTTTAATGTACCAATTTTCGTTTAAAAATAAAAACACATTTCACAAGGAATCCAAGGGAAAGCCATGAAAAGAAACACATTTATGGAAGCAGTTTTCCTTTCATATGTTCATTATTGGAGTCAGCTCTCTTTTTCATGACTTTCTTTTTCATATAACATATGTGAATATAGAAAAACTAATATAATTTGTATTGTACACCGAGGTAGCAACATGTGCAAAATTGAACTGAAAATAAGGCATACGAGATGCAAAGTAAAAACTTAAGTCACACTTAAGTCATACTTAAGTATGAGTTGCTCTGTAAACGAAATGTCAAGTGAATTGTTTTTTTAAATGCCACATCACAACTTCAGAAAAAGAAAGACATAACAGCAAAATCGTGAGCAAGAATCCTACCAAAACTAGGTATTTAACATTTCTTACATTTTGGGTCGGAGGATTTAAATGAATATTCAACTCTTTGGATTAACTGTGAAATGTAGGTTCACTATTGAAAAATTCCTTCTTACTCGCGAACTTTCGAGGCGAATGGTGTTATCTTATCAATTATCAAAAAACCTAAGTTACGGCTCCCATGCGGTATTCCCGGGTATCCCCGACTGGGTAACGAAGTCGCGCGGATGGTACCTTAATTAAAGAACAATGCATATTTATGTTGGAAGAACTTCTAAAAAAATCAAGTCCAAACTATGGCATATCCCAGGCTGGGCAACGAAGTCGCACGGTCGCCAGAATTTTACAGAGCTTAATTAAAGAACGTTCTATATTCATGTATGATACTGCCATATTTGGGTGAATCGACTTCGCTGCCGCCTGTCATGTGATGTTGTACCCTCATTTTCTCTACACTTGCACTTTGTAGCGCACCCTAACTTATATTAACATTCTTTCTTCAGCAATCTTATATAATGGATCTTACTTAAATTACTCACAAGTATTGATTTATGAAGGAAGTAATATTGACTAAGCAAGCAAATTAAACAACTTAAACATTGTCAGGGCCCACACAGAGTATAGTAACGTGTCTAGATCTAGGCGTGACATTCTTAAGTCACCGTTTCTAACAATTCTGCTTAGTGAACCCAGACAAAATTACATCAAATGCTTAAACAAGCTTTTACATGAAGATGATCAAATTGTAGGAACAAATTATTAATACGGATTCTTAACAGTTCCAAACAAGAAACTCTTACTCACCATAATATTTCAGACTACCGATGGCAAGTGAGAGAAAGTGCGCAAAAATATACACAATCCATGTAGAAATGAGTATTTATTCTTGACAGAGTCTCCAAATTTGCCAGAAACTCGACTTTTTGCATATGTGCAAATGCAAATTTCAAAATTAACAGCCAATCAAAACTGTCAATATGAATGAGAGTGTAAGAGCACTTCCGGTATATTTAGCTATAATCAAACATTTTTCTTTACTTAAAATATGCTGCACATGGAAGTGAACTACATTGTTGTTCTCGAATGACATATCGTTGCTATCAAAATAAAAGTAAGAATTGATCATATTTAATCAAATTTTTACAGAATATTTAAAAAATACAGCAAGATTTTGAAGAGTTTAATGTAACAATCTCTATATGTTATTTTTGGGATGATTTTTTTCTTTTTTCAAGAAGGTGTCTGATTCTATTAATATATAATACATCCCTATGAGACTAAATCATCAATGGTAAAATTTCTTTCTTTCCTTGGTCGTAAAATTACTCCATAAGAGTGTCGATCAAGCAATAAATGCAAAACACACAACTCTGGGATGGGAGAAATGTAGTTTGATGAAACGTAAGTTTTTATTTGGCAAATGTTGTTTATTTTATTTTTAGTATTTCATTTTACATTATCTAAGATTTTAATGTTGATATCATATATTATCATTTTTTGATAATTGTTCAACTTAAAGTAGGATTAGTGGAAGTAAAGTCCCTATTTAAATTTCAAGATATACAAGTATCCATCAAGTGTTTTTCAAATGTGTGAATCGCTTGTTTTGTTTATTTCCAGATATGCGTACCAACAAAGCCTACAAACGATCTTATCCCGTTCTGGGTCTTAGTTGGAAAAAACACATTTGAACTTAAAAATGACACTTTATCTATTTGTAACGCCGATTCTTCCTTAAACGTAAAGTGGATTCTTGATGTTCCGCCAGATAGGCGTGTTGACAATATCACAGCGAATCTTTACGAAATACAACATTTCGATCACATTCTTAAAGTAACACAGCTGCTCTGGGAAAAATCAGGTTGCGTTCAGACAGAAGGAAAAGAAAAGTATTATTTACATTTAAATCAAATTCCTCAACGTTTTTCGAGGCGGAACAAATCGGAACAATTGCCTTTAGTGACTAGCATCACCAAGATGTGGTTCATATGGTTCAAGTACATTGTACCTGTTGTATTTATATGTGTGCTATTCATGACAATCATTATGTGCGGATTTAGACGGGTAAGTAGTAATCCAAATAAGCAACATTGAATTAAAAACGTGAAGCTGTTTTTCTATAAACGCCTTTTGCCCCTATAAAAAAATTGTGAACAGAAAATTAGATCAAATAGAAAACGTAGGTTCGCCTTGGATATAATTCTCATATGATTTGTTGAATTAAAATTATCAGAAAATAACCGGCATCGCTTTTCATGTGTGGTGATTCATCTACTTGTATCCCCAAATAAATTTCGGATTGAAAATTGACGGCGGAATATCACATCGTCTGTATCATTGATGACAGAATAAAACCTGACACATGTTTCATATAGGCAATGGTAGCCTTCCCTCTTCTGCTATAAGGAATAAAAATGTCTCATTATTTGTTGATACCAATTGTGATATCAAAGTAAGGTCATCAAATGACGCTAAATCATAAACCATCATAAACAGCTGGGAGTTGTGTAATCTTCCGGACATTTCTTATTCCTTTTCATGTTATTACACTTTGAAATAAAAACATATGAAGAAGTGGCGGTCAATTGCTTCAATTTTAAGTCCCGCCTCCTCTACACTGTATGAATAACTGAAACAAAAGTTACTTAACGATTTAATAATACATTAAAATTGTATTTGTACATTTCAGCTAAAGAAGTTTCTGGTTCAACATTTTGTTTTATATCCAATAAACTTGGGTGCTTGTTTATATCAATTGTTGTTTCGTCGTAAATGCTGTATTTATGAACCTGCTTTGCCATCATTTTCAATTAGAGTGTGTCAAAGTTCTACGGTGACGTCACAAACAAGGCGTGTTTTAACTAAGTTTCACGAGAATGATAACACCAGCGAAACTGATTTTCGTAACTTTGATGTGCCACCTATCCAACTTTACAACAATTACTTTGACTGAATGCTTCGCTGCGCCGTAATACTCCCTCGAAAGAACCTTATTGATGTTCAAGTCTTAACTAAAGCCTTTGTTTTCGATAACGTCATCCGCATTCTAACAACAAGACCAAATATTAGGTGCTAAAATTCTTCGTATATTTTGGTGTCTTTAACGAATTTATGAATTTAATTTTGGTGATAGCCTAATAAATATATCAGGATCATCATTATACATAAATATTTTAAAAGAAGTACTTATAATATTACAAATTTCGTCACTCATTGATAGAGATTGTTGTAACATTTTCAGATTATAAGGAACCGTCTATTATGAAAATAGGGTTTAACAAATTACTTGGAAATGTGTAAACATTATAACATTCGATTCAGGCTCACTGAATATGTATTAATTGTTTTTATTTGCGAAATTCAAATAATGAAGATTATTAATGAATGAAACAGACATGAACATAATATAACTCGCAGTAACTTTGCTAAGTTGATTTTAAGTCAAAAAAGATTTCCCGCGTTTTAAATGAAACATCCCAAATTTGCTTGCGCAGCAAATGATCGCTTTGCGTGTTACCCTTTTCAATATGCTTTTGCTTAACGTACTCAAATTGTTCGTATTCAGGATAGAGCAGAGCAGACGTCATCATTAATTAACCATACGACATCGCAAAATCAAGGTGAGAATCAATATTGCTATTTTCACAGAAAAAGCAATTTGGGTTTTTATAAGCACCTTCCTTACGAAAGTCTTATAGCTAAACATGTTAATTTAAACCATGTGCATTATTTTTCAATGAAAAATATTTTTCTCTTACACATAATTTTCATGTCTAATGTACTGATATTCTTTTCTTAATCGCATTTGCTCCTGGAATTAATTATCATTCCATATTCTATTGAATATCGCAAACATATGCAGCAAGACTGTCGATAACATAAAATAAAAGCACCTCGGATAGAACACCTCGAGGTGAGGGCAACAAATATATGTCTGATCGATCGTTACAAGAGTGGTACGCATTAAATACACCTTCAGATAGACCAATTCGTTTTCAATTTTTCATGATTGATGTCAAGTTGTAATTGTAATAATTGTCGTCACATGCATATTATGCTTTGTTCTAGACCCATGCAAACACCAGAAATCCGCATGTTTATTGATGAGTTAATTCCAAATTTCTATAGTTTTCGTCGTAATGTCTGTCCGTTTATATGTCCATTGTTATACTTTGCTTAAATTTGCTTGTATTGCTAGCCTATTTTGCTGCTCTATGTTGCCTTCAATTCTTTTGCTTAATTTCGCTTAATCATTCTTATTTCCTGGGATACTTTTAACAGTTCCAACATCAAATACTTTTGACCAAACAAATACCCAGAAAGCAATGATAGATCCAACCTGAACTCTAGATTTGATGACGCAAATAAAGATACAGATGCGTGAAAACAATTGTATAAATAGTTCGGAATGATTATGCATTATGTTTATCTTTTTCCTATACAAATTTAAAGCAATTCTCCCATTAAAGAAAACGGGGAACACTTGGTAATTATAGCATCACGTATAATTGTTTTAAATTTAACAATTATTCTGTGTTTACTCTCCTATATCTACAATATAAGTTAAATGTACGTAAGCAATTATGTTAACCATAAGCATCCGTTCGCACTTACACATCAGATGACATGGTGTATATGTATGATAAATGTGTTAACACAAGGAGTTGCACTTGATTAATGCAACAGATATATGAACGGCATTTGCATCCAGTATACCCACTGGGACGAGGAGCAATGACACCTCATTTTCAGAAAGTGCAATTTTGCCCTCACTATTTCGGGCAAACAAAAAAATAAAGAAGGTGTATATACTTGGAAAATGGGTTACACTATTAACGAATGAATTATTGAAACATTCTATTGATTCTTTGGAGTTATCACTGTTAAAAATTGCATTGTATTATAGATAAGAGAATATTTGCATTTTATACTTACAAATAGACATATCTACATTGGCTTATCGACGCAGAGACACCACATTACGTATGCACATATGTATTTAAGAGCATATTTTACACGAAAAGAAAATATCAATTATCACAATAGTTGTACCTTAGAAAAATAGGTTTCTATACAGAGAATTTATTCCAATAAAACAGATTAAGAACGTAGAAAAAATATCATATGTAAATATTAAAATATGTAAATCTTTTTCTTCACAAGGGCAAATATTTTTTAATGCAAGTTCAGGTAGATAAAATTGCCTTTGATAATAATATTTTTCTATCGTGTGAATGCTGTGCATTCTGTCGCTGTAATTCCTAAGATTGCTATGTGAGGGGGTCGTAGCTTGCGGCTAGAGGGCCGTGAGGAGAAGTGAATGAAGACCGTGTTTGTGCGCTTTTCTTTTCGAATACTGTTCAGAGAACTAGTTAGGGTGTAAGTGTCCTACCATCAGGACATTCAACCATTGTCCCTTCTATAATAACAACTGAGTGAGGAGTAGTAGCTTTCTTTCTGCATAGCTGAGAAAAAACGCGTTAGACCTGGCCGGGGCTTGAACCCGGTATCTCCGGCATTTCAGTCGTGTGCTCTACCAACTGAGCTTCCTATTCCCCCTGATAATGTATAATTCGTAACAAATAAATACTGTTGATTGTGATAATTATTTTTATATTTAGACCACCATTTTTAATGTTATTAATTAAAACACGACGCTTAATTTGATCTTTTTTACTATTCCAAATAAAAACATATAACACGCTATCAAGTTCATTAAAAACTTCTTTAGAGAATTAAAACATAAACTATATATACTAGTTTTAATGATGGTAATTATACCCAAAAGTGTAAGATTCCTTTGGGATCAAATAAATAAGTTAGACTTTAGACGTGAAAGTTTGAAAAGTAATTTAAATCAAATAAATAATCTTCCCTGTTCGTGATAAAAAATACCTAAAAATTTAACATGACCGTAAATAATATTGAAAGACAAATTATTGATGAAGTAAGGCATATCATCAACAAACTACCATGGGTAAAAGATATGATTTATCCAAATTTGATTTTAAACCAAAACAAGTGTTAAAATACTTCAGTATTTTGTTAACATTTAAGAACGTATTCCTAATCCCGTCTAAAAGTTGTACTATCTGCGAACTGTGATATTTTGGTTTCTTTGTTGCACATTTGTATACTCTTTATATTCTGATTCACTCTTGTTTTAATCGCAAATCTTTCAACACAAAGCAAAAACAAGGATGAAGTGGACAACCCTGTCTCACATTCTTAAAGAAACCCGTTGAATAACCATCATTAACAACACAAGAGGTAGCATTACAATAAAATGTTATAACCCAATGAATAATATCATGACCAAAGTTAAAAAGAGGAGCGTCCGATAAAAGAAATTCCAACTTAAACTATCAAAAGCTTTTTCAAAGCCAATGAATAACAAAAAGCCAGGTAGTTCTTTTTACAGTAACCAATAGTATCAAGTACAATACGAACATTTCCCCCAATGTACCTTCCTCTTATAAAACCAGTTTGATCAGTATGTGTAATATTATTCAAGTATTTTTTAAACGTTCATCAATACACTTTGCCCCCAATTTGAAATCAATTTTAAGAAGAGTGATTGGTCTCCAATTTCTAATATAACGGCCATCTTTATTTTCTTTAGGAATGAGAGAAATAACACCTCTAATCTACTCGTCAGATTAAGAACCCACACTAAAATTACACACGCTTATCACTGCTACATTTTGCCAATTGTTAAAGGTCTGTCTATTGAACTTACAAGTGCATCACTAAAACATATAGGAAGAAAGTAAGGTATATAAGAACATATGGAAATATTGTTTTATTGCAAGAGCTGATGGTAATAAGTTTCTTTCTCCTTTTTAAAATGTCTGTTTAGCTCAGAGATATAATGATGAGAGTGGAGCGGATATCATTCATGTGCAACCAAGTCCCTTCTATGGTAGATGCTAATTTTGTACTTTTCGTTATACCAATAGTTGAGCCATAACATTTTCTTAACCCTTACTCAACCACGCGGCGATATTATCGCCGTTTTGGGTGCCCCGTCTTTGGCCCCGCCTCCCGAGCGCATTTTCAAAAGAATGCTGGTAAAGTAAGGGTTAATCAACCCGCGACATATGCGCCAACCCGATAATATAGGCAGCATGATGCCGGTGGGTGGCCCAGCGGGTCCCGAAAGCGGAAGGGGCCCGACTTTTCTGCCTGGAAGACAGAGGACCCTTCAATAATCACGCCTTGATTAACCCTTACTCTACCACGCGGCGATATTATCGCCGTTTTGGGTGCCCCGTCTTTGGCCCCGCCTCCCGAGCGCATTTTCAAAAGAGTGCTGGTAGATTAAGGGTTAAGTACCTCAAAGCTTGCTTTCCATGGTGTAGGCATAATGGTATCAATAATATTTCAATAAGTATGTTACTACATTTATGTTAGCAATAAGATCACTAGTCATGAGTGCGCTCTTTGTGTTCTTAAAGAGATTCTTTGGTGCTGAAGAAATCACAAAACATTTCGATAAAAAGTGGAGCAAACTTGAATAAGTAAGCTTCCGCAATGATATATATTAAGTATATTAACAAAATGGATAATATCAGTGTTTAGTCAGTGGCGAACTAATTAGTAAAAGACAACGAAATAAAAGTGCTGGACTTGATATTTTCATTTTTCTGTTGTTATACAGTAGGTTACGTGTATATTATTTCTCTTTGGTATTACTGAGGTCTACCCTTCTTTTAAACCTCAAAGACCTTTTTACGTAACAACTCAGATAACAAACACTAGCAAGCCAGCGTGACGTATCCACTTTATCATTAAATAAAAATGTTGACGTTGATATTGTCAACATTCTGCTATTGTACAGTAGGTCATGTGTATCTTATTTCTCTTTAATATCAATCATGTCTACCCGTTTTTTTTAAATGCAGTTACAGCCTCGAGGACCTTTTACCTAACCACGACCCAGATGACAAACACTGAGAGAACGTACGCTCTTTATCATGAAATTACAGCTACAGAAAATACAGGTAAACTATGAACAATGCTGTAATAGTTCGATATCATTCAATTATGTTATTAAAACATGAGAAACTTTTGACACTCTTCTAACATCAAAAACTGTTGACCAAACAAATACCCAGTAAGCATTCAGAGCTAGATCCGACCTGAGCGCCGGATTTGATGACGCAAGGGGAGATACAGCTATGGAAGATGCGCGTAAACAATGTGTAAATAATTCGAAATGACTACGCATTATTTTGTCTCTCTCTGCCATATTTTGCTAATTGATAAAGTTTTGCTTATTGAACTTACAATTGCATCACGGTGGAAGAAAGTAGGAAGGTTCATAGTAATATTTGGAAATTATTTTATTGCAAACGCTGCTTTCGATGAGAAGTAGAGCAAATATAAATGCAACTTCCAAATATAACTTCCGTAATGATAAAATTAAAAGATAGTAGCATAAACGACAGCATCATTGTTTATTCAGTGGTGCACGTTTTAGTGAAAGACAACGAAATAAAAGTGCTGTTGTTCATATTTTCATTTTCTGTTGTTATACATTAGCTTATGTGTACCTTATTTTCGTTGGTATCACTGGGGTATACCCTTCTATTTTAATGCAGTTACCACCTCAAAGACCTTTTACATGACAGCGACTCAGATCACAAACACTGAGAAAAGCAGCGTGGCGTACCCATTTTGCCATAAAAATGCAGCTACAGAAAAAGCAGGTAAGCTATGAACAATAATTTAATATTATTTGGAAATAAGCCACGAGAGGTCCTAAAAAAACAAATGAAAGGTACCCTTAATTTGAATTTAACAAAATGGAAATACTCAAAACTATATTGCATTGTGCTATTAAAAATCAAGTAGTGATTTCATGATTAAAACTTAATAAATTCTAACTTGACAAGCCATTTTCACAACGTTTTAAGAAACAACACATTGAGCAAATGTATTTAGATGTACCAAGTGTATTAAACGGATATGCTATGCAGTATGGCAGTGGATCTTGGCTCCACATTTTAGAACGCTTAATATTCACCCCTCTTACACCTTTCACGTCCAAACCGAATTTTACCTGTAATAGAATTCGCAACAGCGTAAATAAAATGAAAACACATTAAGCTGAATGTGAATAATTGAATCATCTTGTGAATAGATGTGTCCCTCGCTTGAATTCACAAGAATAAGGAAAGATATAAACATTCCTCTCTATCAGAGAAGTTAGCTATGGACTTAGAAGTTATCCTACTCTCATTATCTCGGCAGCTCAAACGAACACAGAAACAGGAGCACATACAAAAAATATATAAATATATATATATATATATATGTATATACATATATATATATATATATATATATATATATATATATATATTTATATATATATATATATATATATATATATATATATATATATATATATATATATATATATATATATAAATATTAATTTATCTCCTCTATAAATATATATATATGTATATATATATATATATATATATGTATATATATATATATATTTATATATATATATATATATATATATATATATATATATATATATATATATATATATATATATATATATATATATATATATATATATATATATATATATAACTGTTATACACATCCCTCTCAAAATCAAGTATTTAATATTTTCCAACACTATTATATAACAGATTTAGTACAGATAACTAAATATCAAACCAGATTACTATTTTAAATTACAAACAAATAGAACGAAAAAGTCGAAACAAGATTCTGCAGTCTTTATTTTCTTATAAAGCAGAAATTATAATTTACAGTAAGATGCGGATTAAAATTTTCTTTTTAAACATTGAGATTAAACATTTTAAAAGTTTAGCAAGTACCAATTTAATCGTTTGCAGTAGTACATCTTAAGCATATTGTTAGATCGATCTTCATGGTTTCAGTAACTAGGTGCTAAAACATCAAGTTTTCAATTAAAGTCTAGAATTGATGTTTTATTCTTCCCAGGTTTAGAATCAACAATTGCCAAAATACAAAGGTAAATGCCACATACATACAAGCCGCTATTTATTATATTATGTATCAAAGCATATTTCAAACTTTTGATATTGAATAAACATTTTAAAAAAGTATTCAGATCACTTTTGGTTATTAAACTTCTGTTGTATTCTTTATCATATGCAACAAAATTTGTCCAGAGAGTATCACTTATCTTTAAGCTACTTCGCAGCTGAGATGAAAACGTTTAATGTACAAGTTAAGCTAAATTGTGTTTGTAACGTATTGATGAGTTCGATTATAGCTCAACACAGTTCATGAAAAGGGCAAAAGATTTGATGATTTCTAGAATTGAGAACATTGCAATATGATGTTTTAAACATGTCATCTCTAAGTTCTGTAATTCTCTTTTTAAGGCAAAACAATGAAATTGAGCCCAGCCGTCCACACGCCAAGCATTTAAGTCAAGGTTGGAAGGTAAGGATTGGCTGAAAATTTGATGTTAAGGTTTTAAATATAATGAAAATAGGATTACTTCATACCGAATATGTCACACGGTGTAAACTTTTTTATAAGAAAATTACACAAAACTGCCAAACATCTAAGAAAATAAGCTGCCAAAAATTTCATGATGTCAAAATCGTTACTTTCTTGGGAATTTCTTGCGCCACATGAACAATTTGAAGGCACATTGAAAAAAAAATCCATAGCTGTTGAGTATGCGATCCAACAATACAAAGTTTGTTGCATAATAGTGAGTAAATATCTAGTATATCGTTCAACGCTTGTTACTTTTGAATAAATACTTATCTATCATTATTTACATTTAAATAGTGTATCATAAAACATACTCATGTAGAACTTCTCTTCAGTTCATCTCATTGCATATTAATCAACCAAAAGTTCTAACAGACATTTCTTGACGTGGTGAACGAGGAAAAAGCTTGGAAAAAAAGGTACCCAGCATCACCAAGGTTTTGCGTAATAACATCCAGGGAATAATTGAAAAAATCATAATTGTCATTCCGTAAATTTGTATCATCAAAAACTTGCGCTAAGTGAGAGTCATAAATATTTGCGTAAGCAGCGTGATCAAAAGAAGTGGGTCAGGACAAATCAAATCAATAAAGACCAACACAAACGGCAAAAGAAAGGCAACATAAATAGCCTTCAGTATATGGTAAGTCACAATATTACATCAATTGTATTTAAAACACTTTGTGAAGCCTCTTTACAACTGCATACCATGGCAGTGTCACAATCTGATTCGACATTCCGATTCGTACCCCCAATCAGGAGACAAGTTTTGTTCTAATTTTCATGCAATTTCAAGAAAAGTGGTGATTTCTTATTATTTGTTCCCGTTAGGCAGTCGTGTATTAACAAAATTATCTGAAAAAAAACACATTTTAAAGTGTTGTTCGGGAATTATTTTTGACAACTTTACCATGTTAGTAAATAATAGCCGAACAAACTGACAAAACTTTAAAATGCTTTTTTCTTCAGAAAATCGTGCTAGAACGCAACTGCCTAACTGTAAAACATAATATGAAGTCACGACTTTTCTTAAAAATTTCTCAAAAAGCGCACGGTGATTTCTAATAGTGCACGGTGAAAAGATAATTCATATGCTATAATTTCAAATTGTTAAGAAATATTTGAACCCTTCGCAGTGGTTGAGTTACCCGCGCTCGAAATGTTTGTGATTCTTATATTATTCCTATAAAAAATCTGAATTGGATAGATGTATTGTGGGATATTTCTGAAAAGGATCCCCCGATCGGGAGAACAAAACTATTCCCCCGGTCGGGGGTACGAGGCGGATTGTTCGGATGGATGAATAATGGGTATTTAACCCCTATGTTTTACTTGGATTGAATCATAATATTTTAAGAGGCCCCAAAATACAATTTGAGCATCATTAAATTCAACCTAAATAAAGCTCATCCTGTATTTGTATATTCAAATACTAACATTCGGGAACACATATATGTATTTATCATTTGGTCTCTAGCATGTTTATAATGTATTTTGTATTACTAATTGAACAAAAAGACGTATATTGGTTAACTACTCCTGTTAGTATTCATGGATAATTAATGATACTGTATCTCAAACTAAGACAAAGGTACCTAAGTTTCATTCCTTTTCTTTCATATTTCATCAAAGTACAGTAATCATTATATGTTTTTTTTTAATTAGCATACAACCACATTATTTAAAGGATTAGGTCAAGCAAGTTCACCTTTTCAAAATCTAAATCCGTTTAAAGATATTCTGGAATTGTTGTCATATTTCTGTAGAAAGAATTCAATCAGACTATTGGTGATATCACATGGGCGTTACCACATTTGTGGGTGTTTTCCTGATAACTTGTAAGGCGAATGTATTTTTTGGGTGAACATATTTATACTTACCAACAGAAGTAACAAACGGAACGTGATATGAAACCTATTACACAAAAATCAACAGAATTAGCAGAAAATGCCCTCCCCCCTCTGGGCGAATGATCCATAAAATCCGCAGTTCAATTTTAAGTGAAGGTTAACTGAGACCAAGTCGAAGTTTGAAAGAATTCTTTAAGAAAATGCCGAAACTTTAATTCCTTAGAATGCAGCACCATACAAAGGACTTAATAATATGGGAAATACTTGCTTTGCGAACAGTGTGATCCAAACTCTTCGGATGTCCAAAGGGTAAGAACCGACTTAATAATACCAATCTCTTCAATAGATAATCACGACCATTGTCTTCTGAAATGAATAAACTAGGAGGTTATGATATTTCCGTGCAAGACAACAACAATTTAGGGGAATCAGAAGACACAGCTAAAGCAGGTCTAAATTCCTACAAAAAAATTAAACGAAAGGGAGGGCAAAGAAGTTGACTTAGTAACTTACAATTAAAGTATACGTTCCAACAAATCTGTTTCAGAGTGTTTGCTTCATGTACTGGTTTAAAATCAAAATAAACGGCGCGCGGACACATTGCTGAGAAACATCTGTCTTTCCTTAAAGAGTATCATATGTACAAGTTAGTTGTAATCATTGTATGTTTTAACAATCCTGAACAATAACGACCAGAAAACCATGTTTTTGGGGATTCCGATGCCATTGGTAATGAGGTCAGATGACAAATGTATTCTAAAGACTCTTTACATTAGACTTAACATCTGAGGATATTGAGACCTGCTAATTTATTTTGCATATCAGTTTTAGAGCAGATACAAATGAGTTTCCAACTATTAGCATAAATGTATGACATATGGCCCCCATTGAGGCCTTTGTCCTATATAGGGGTCTTCAATCCATTTGATCCCTCTTTTCTCCCACAGAACATAGAAGTTTGCCTTCACTTTCAACCTCGATTGTGGAATGACTCTTTGATTGATAGGTGGAAATACATCACATGTATATGACTGACGAATTTTTACATGAAGTGTTCAAATGTATCAAAAAATATGTTCCCTTTAAAGCATGCTTGGCATAATATATTAATTTATCTCTGTCCTTGGAGAACAATAATGTTATTACGGACAATTAACAAAATAACTTGGGTTTGTGAAAGGGTACTATTACACACATCAGTATGCAGTTATTAAAAACTTACAGATTGTGGGTGGAATAGTTTGTTTTTGTCAAGTATGACATGGCATAAATATACTGTTCACGAGATATCGTGTTTACAAGCAACACGTCACTCCTGCATACCCCATCTCCAACACACATATACACACACGCACACACATACACGCACACACCCACGCCAACATGATAAGCGTAGGTTCCTGATGCTGATGGCATCGGAGCAAAAAGTAGGGAGAATAGCACATGTGTCTATAAGCAGTACAAACGACATACGTAAAACTTTAGCATTTAAAGCAATGACATCAGGTGTTTAATGTTCTGAATTACAAGTTGAAGTACATTAACGCCATCTTAGAATAAGCAAACAATAATGTTAGATATAATGGGGGTGAGTTATTGACATTTAAATAATAATTATTCTACACTGTTTTCATACCAACCCACGTTTAAATGATTCAAAATATTCATAATTTATGTAAAAATTAATATTTTTAAAATTTAGATTTGAAGTGTAATTTGATATTTAAGTACAACGAAGAGTAAGAAGTCCTTGCTCACAAAAAATCATATAGATTAACGAGAATTTATTTTATTAAATCCATTTAAGAAAACTGATATATAAACTACTTTGTCTATTTCTTGCGTTGTTTGAATTCATTGTTATTATCTGCGTCACAACCAGTTGAATTGCAAGATATTCATATATCCAAGGGATTTATATTTACCAATGTATGTATATTCTATTTTGTTAATTGCTGTAATGGGCCAGTGGCCTACATATGACTGAATAAATTTTGAAATAATTAATACAAATCGTGTGACTATTTTAACATATTCTTAATTGCTCAAGTTTCAAGGACGATCTAAGACAAGCCGTTGCTTATGAACTGCGGGACACACAGTGGCATTCAAATCTTTTGCAGCTTTTCGATCAACTTGAAAATAAAGGAGCGCTAGTGAGTTCAGAACTTTGTAAAGCATACAAAAATAATTATTCAATTCATGTAATAGCAAACAAGAAATTACATTGTTTATGTAAACAACGGTGAAGATCCTTAAGGAAAATGATATTTTGAATAATGCTCAACTTCGTCATTAAGCTTGTTATATCAAAGAATTATACTGAGATGTACAGTGCACAGAAAAAACGTTTGTTGCTGCTTTTGCAATTGCATTGTGATAATTTCCAGTTAGAGTTGGAAAAGTGTAATTTTCTCACGTTTATACCATACCTTACATTGTTAGAAAAAATATTATTTCTGCAAATACTTTATTAGAAATGAGTTAAAGATTTGTAGTATTGACAATTATAGGTGGCTGAAGGTTGCTTTTTTTACTCCATTTAAATGTATTCCTTGAAGAATTTATTGAAATGCTAACCGCTGTTTTTCTTGTCCTTCACAGCAAACTTCGATTACTCCACGCCAGTTCATGGCGACGGCGTTTCCGCCATGGTTTCATTTTGGAAGTCAAAACGATGCTGCTGAATTTCTAAGACATATATTGGACCAACTAAGGGAAGAGGAAAAAGAAATACGATACTACATGGACTTCGATAACTGTCATACTATAGCTGAACAGAATTTCGGAGCTGTTATTGAATATTTCATGACCTGTCATGAATGTGGAGATATTTCCACAGATATGGAAACAAAATTTGACATACCATTAGTATTTCCAAAACCAAATGCAGCAACATACAACCCTAAGATGTCTCAGAGACGACATGGGCATCATGCAACATTAGACTTATACGTCCAATCTATGTGGAAAAGTTTTCTAGAACAGAAACCAATGGACAACGAATACTATTGCATGAAATGTGACGCACTAACAAGCGCATCTATTGGCGCTCAGTTAATAATACCACCCAGATACATTATTTTTGTTCTACAACGATATCAAAGAAACAGTGGAAAGAATACCAAAAACGTTCAAATACCTGAATACCTACGCCTAAGTTTGCAGTCATTTGTTGATTCTCCCCAACAAGAATACATGTTATATTTCATGCAGGATTCTCTCTCCGAAGTGGTCATTATTATTGTGTGTGCCGTGACTGTCATGCTAAGACTTGGTACATGTTTGACGACTCCCGTGTATCTGAAACAACTTTAAATTGTATTCAAGGTACAAATTACCATTCTTCAGCAACGCCCTACATTCTTCTTTACGAAGCGATATAAATCAGGCCTTTTTATTACACCAACTGGGGACAGCCCCCACTCAGTAAAGTGTTTCCCCCCTCCCCCAGCTGAGCATTTTGGCACGCCAGTTTGGTCCCTTTTGGTCTCTAATATATATAACCAAACAAATTTTACTTCACATGTTTTTTTAAAGGACAGAAATTTACCGAAAATGAAAGAAAATTCAAATTGTCCACAAATAAAGGAAAGTGTCTCAAAATTGTCCAAAAAATTCCCGAAAGTGTGCATATTTTCCCCAAAATGCGCAAAATTTTCTAAAGCTTGAAGAAAATTATCCTGGAAAAAAGTACTCTTCACGAAAATGGAAGAAAATGTTCTGAAAATTGTCGAAAAAATGAAGGAAATTACCCAAAACTTGGTCAAAAAATTTTCCGAAAATGAGCAAAATGTTTCGAAAATGAGCAAATTGTCCTGAAAATGAGCAAAATTTCCCGAAATCAGCAACATTAACCATAAACGAAGAAAATTATTATAGATATTACCCAAAAATTACGAGGGGAGAAAAGAGGAGGGGGAAGGGGTGGGGGTGGGAGGGGTATAACTGTATATTTCTTCACCCACTAAGAATTTCTTTAAAAAGACACTAATATAAATAATACATGAATTATCATCAACGGACACTCTACTATTCACTCGCTCTCTAATAGCAGACTTCTGGTAAGAGCAAAGCAAATTTAAGTTGAATTATCATTAAATCGTACAGTTAATATCAGCTGTAGCTGTTGCTTAGATCTAACTGAATGCTTATACAAAACACGGAAACAAAAATTGTGAAATACGGTTTTCAACATTAACTACATGATAATGCCAAAATTACCGGTCACATTTATTTTGGTAACAAATTTGTTTTTTCCTTTCTTCCTTATCTATTACGCACGAGGCATAGATGTTAGGTCGTGCATAGTTTTCAACTACCTCTTCTCGTATAAATAATTACTTGTAATTACAATTTCTCTAATTTGTTAATATGGATGCATCAAAAAAAGGTTTGTTGCTACATCGTTGTTGTCATTTAAAGCTGATGATAAAAATAGCTATGATAAACAAAGTCACATTAAACTACTTCCCATTGTGTATGTTACAGTTATTACATTTCCACACGGCACTTTGAGGTACTGTATCATAGAAAGGGATTAGAACTGAAGTGTTTGTAGAAACGGCTTCGGTAGGAGATATCTGCCACACTTTCTAGTTTTGATTGAGCTTCTCAGAATCATGCTAACCTCCGCTTAGGAATCAGGTGTGGCTGATAAACCGTTTGCCATGATTTGAAAATAAAAGGAATACGACATGCATGAAACTGTTTCTTTTTTTTTCTGAAGTTCAATTTTTTTTCATGAAGTTTAAGTTTAAATAGAAGGAGTACGAGAAAAGCATTATCCATAAGCTTTGCTAGTGCCAAGAAGAATTTTCAGTTCTGTTTTCCTACGTTTGTTTGGTATTGTTTGTATTTAGTATGTCAGTTGCCGTCCAATATAAAAAAAAAAGAAGTTAGAATGATATATTCTAGAGGAATAAACAATGAAAGCATATGTTTTTACTTTATATTTTTAGTATTTGTTCTGCTTTCTGCATGGTGATAAATTGGAACTTTTTTTCGTTTTGCTGATGTAATGAATGAGCGGGCATAATGTTCAAAATGACAGAATTATTTTTGAAATGTGATAAACAAATATATAAAATTAAGGTGACCAAATTGTCGCCTCCATACGCTATCACCTTAATCGCTGGTAAAATCTTATCAAGTTTTACCAACATATAACACTCTTACCAACATATACCACTTTAAATAAATTGATTGTCTTACAAAAACAGGCTATTCGACATATCACCAATGCTCATTATCGTGAAAGTACCAGCAAGCTTTTTCTGTCGCTTATTCTTCTGAAATTGCCTGACCTCATCCAAATCAATCTTGCAACTATTGTTTATCGTGCAACACATAATGACCTCCCATTTCCTTTAGTTAATCTATTTAAGACAAACAATGACTTTCATCCATATAATACCCGTCAATCAAATAACATTCATTGTCCTCCATGTCGCACTAATCTGATTAGATTTAATACTTGTAACCGAGCCATTGATTTTTGGAATTCCATCCCTTGTGACATACAAACTTGTAATTCTCTTGCCAGCTTTCGGAAAATCATTACACAAAATTGTATAAATAATTACTAAATACTCTATTACTACTTGTTATATTCTATCCGTAACCTTAGGGGTAGGGGATGGGTAGGGAATAGGGTCTGTATTTTTGGTAGGGGCTGTAAATTGGGGGAGTTTAGTAACTTGAAGGGGTGGGGTGGGTAGTTTATGCTAAAATTAACTTACTTTGTAACCAGGGAGTGTTGTACTTAGTTAAGTTCTCCAGAGTTTTTTGCAACACTTCCTTTCACATACATATTGTATATTATTATATCCTACACCTATCCACATTTCTATATGTTAATAACTGTATTTCAACAATTCAAATATTTGTAAACTCAATTGTATATCTGTATATATTGTATATTGTTATATGTAAATATGTTGTGAAGAACCAAATAAATAAAGCAAAAAATAAAGCAAATATATTGACGATATTTTAAAGATATTGTGAGCACAAACAGCGGTATCAATCGACTTGGAAAGGGGGAAATTATTTTCTTATGTCTCTTTAATTTCCCTGATTGATATTTTCCGAGACAAACATATCTTTCTTTTACACCCATGTTAACATCATATTTCAAAAGGACATAAAGATTATACTTTAACTATTGCACCACTACCACACACGTTATAATATTTCTTCATCCAACTCTTACACTTTTTAGCATTAAAAGAAATCCCAATTTCAAAGACATTCAATTGGTCTTTTGTCCTTTCTCTCACATGTGGCTGTCATTCAAACTAAAAATTGTACCCTAAAATGGATCATAAAATCATCCTTGAAAGGGGATCCTGTGTTTCCCTGCTGAATTTTGCTAATCACGTCAACCATTTTTAATAACCTATTAAAATGAAATAGAATATGGAGAAATTTAAGAAGAATTCATGTCTAATTTGGGGAAGACTTTTAAGTGCTGCATCGTTAACACCACCATGAGATAATTAGCAGAAATCAAAAATGGTAGTAAACATAGCGTACAACATAAAATTCAAAGATTCTGTAGGTATTTTCAGTCTGCTTAAAATTGCTGTCAAGTGTGCAGGGACAAGTTTGAAATTGCATAATCATTTTTTTTCTCTATTACATGCAGCTTTCCATAACTTTAAAATTCCCATGTACAGTTTTACAGTGCTATTTGGTGCACTTGCTTTATCCTAGCATAGTGCAGTGTAATAATCATTTCGAGAAAATTATCTTGGCATAAGGCTTAGTTTTCTAACCCTCTATTCATTCATATGAAAGTAAGCCAACGTTCATCACAACCCTTATAAAAACAAGATATTTTATTAAGGAATCATTAAAAAGCTGGCAGATACAGGGATCAACAGAAGAGTGTAAAATCGATGCGGGCAGTTTGGGCAGTACATCTTGATGTAGGGGTGTCAATAAGACATCGGGACAAAGAAATACATCTACCGTAATGAAGATTCGAAGTGCAGGTATACAAATTCATGAAGTGAAAATGATAAAGTGACTGGTCATAGAAGTGACATTATGCTAATTTGATCGTGACTATGTAAGTGTGCAGAAGAACATGCATTTAAGAGTACCTAATAGCACGAGGAAATGCCATGTTCTTGTCATTTTTTAATAAGAGGAGACGTAACACCATTGATTGGGTGATTTCCTGCACCATAAGTTGGTGCACGCTGGTGATAATACCCCATACCCATACCTATTCCAAAGTTAAAACAGACAAGAACATGCAATGTTTGTCTGCGTCCTTACACGTCTCAACAGAAAGGTACTGTAAGAAAACGTGTTTACATTATTGCAGCATATGGTAAGTATGGATATAAGGTATTATATGTAAGTGTTGGCAATTAGCTCAATATTGTCTGAAGCTATGGAGATATTTAATTATAAAGGTCTTTTCCATTCCGAGGTCTCAAACGTATTTCAATATTTATCACTAATGAGTCAAAAGCTTTATTAAAATACAGAGAAAGAAAAAAACACATTCTAGTGGCACACACGAATATTTGTAGCTTTATTCACTTTGCGCAGTATACATTACAATACAATGAGAAGTATGTTTGTATTAACGAAACCAAACACAGACTTCTTCAAGGTTAAAAGTGCTCTAACTTCAATTTGTGGATTATAAGCTACACAAAAGGATGTTTGGCTAGAGTAGAAAAAAAGATATGATGGTTGCGTAGTTAATCTATATGGAATAAATATCTCCTTAATCCAAAATCTTAAAACTTTAAATACCTGAAGAAATGTGACATTGAATTACTGAATTGCTGAATTGAATTACTGAATTGGTTATTGTCTTTCGTTTAGAAGAGAGGCTTATTATCAGTCCCGGGCTTATCACCATCAGTCGGCATAGTCAAATGACCGTGCCGCCTTTTCCTCAGATTGTAACGATTCATTAGAACAGTAGGTAGCACTGTCACCAGTTGTTCCCTTCCCATTGCAGCGTCCCTCAGGTGGCTCATGCTTTTTCCAAACCACGCAGTCACTTTCGCGACCAAGCGAAAACTTGGGCCGAACTCTCCCACGTTGTGTACAAGCGGAAGACCATCGATTAAGACATCCTTAAAAGTAAGAAAATTGACTATTCATGTATGATGGGACCCACCATATCTCAAATTATCTCATCAACACTAGGCTAGCCATTAATGTAACGTTAGTATTAATATAATTAACTTTCATTTCAATTTTGAATTTTAAATGAAGGACTCAATAATCTAAAGAGTCAACTTTAACTTCACTTTGGTAAAAGCTTCGTCGACAAAATATAGTATGTACAATCATATGGACGATGTCCCAGGAAGATCAAATATCAATGAGCCTTCATATTTTGTTAGAAAAAGTTTGCCTGTCCATATTATTTTTTTAGCTATTGGAGAAAAATGCGCACATATCTTTGTCAATTTTTTCATTTGTATAGTAAATATCTAAATTGTAGCAGAACGTAAGTAAATGGTGTGTAGATGCGCAACTTCAGCTTGCTTGAATTTTTTGCTACTCATTGCCTAACTTTTTTCCTCCTGTATGCCTTCCCTTCCTTTTTAAGCTGTTTTTCATTCTACGCTGTCCCAGCTGTGTGTACATGTTGCAGTATTGTCACTCTGCCTGTCCATAATCGCCTCTGTATTTACATCTCAACCCCGACCTTCTTGTGGTACTAACTATTATGCTCTTGCTCTGTAGCTAGAGTAATTGACAGGGGCTCTGAACATGAAAGAAAACCCGAGAAACCCAGTAAGACAAGCCTTGTTAGCCTTGGAAGGAAACTTGTCTAGGAGAAGGAAAATTCTGACCTCAAACCCCGGTTGGGTAGTTGGTTAACATCCCAGACCAGCATTTTATTTAACCTGGACAGATTGAGCTCATTAGCATAGCAATACAGTTGTCAAAGGGAAGAAGACCCCTACAGCAAAATTTTGGCCCTTCAGGCTGGAGGTTAGTCGTGGGGCTAATCCCTTTACAATGTAAAGCACTTTATGATTACAGAAACCTTAAACAGAATAAGTTCAACAAATGTAAACCTTGGTGATACTGTGGCAGCTTCCACCAGAGGAGCAATCATGACGCGTTTGGGCCAAAGTCGAGAGGACACTCATAAGCTGAATAAGCCGCTAGTAAATCCCAAAACGAAGATGACAATCGGAAATTGGAATGTGAGGACGTTGTATTAAAGTGGAAACGTAGCCTTAGCAGCAAGGGAGATGAATAAAAGAAAGATACAAATCATGGGGACTAGTGAGAGTCAATGTACAGGGCAAGGAAGGATGAGACTTGCGAGTGGTGAAACTGTGCTCTACTCTGGAAGAGATGATGACAACAACAGGCAAGGGGTTACAATTATGATGTCCAAGCTAACAGAAAGCGCCCTAATTGACTGGCAACCAGGAATGATTTTTTTTCAAAGCCAAATTATGTTCCAAACACATCAAGATGACGATGATCCATGTGTATGCTCCCACAGAAAATGCAGAAGTAAGAAACAAATGATGAGTTTTACACAAGGCTACAATGAGTGAAAGATCAGGGGCATAGACATGGCATGCTAATTGTGACATATGACATGAATGCAAAAGTTGATAACAAAAACAATCACTGTAAAGAGTCATGGGAAGGCATGTGAAAGGCGTGATGAGAAAAAGAAAGAGAGAGAGTTGTTATGCGAGACAAAGATGGTAACCTATTCAGTGGAGAGGATGAAATCAAGAAGAGATGGAAAGAGCACTTTGCAGAAGTTCTAGTCTAATCTACACGCAATAATGATGTATATTTTCAAACTTCTCAACAATTGTTAAATGACATTACTCATAGGGCAAGAACCGGTAATCTTGATCTCTCTTTTTATTGATTTTTAAACGGTACAGGAAGGTATTTTCAATTATGATTTGTGAAGGGAGGTGGATGAAAGGGGAGTTATTGATCTTAAACCAACAAGCTGGTGCAATTTTCATGGGCTTCTGACCTGCTGTTAGCTAGAGGACCCAAAATAAACAATGGCACAATTCATTTCTACTTCTTTTTTGCAAA
>JAIGNY010001871.1:265000-375000 GCA_020152595.1 Chiridota heheva
ATATCTATATATACATATATATATATATTTATATATATATATATATATATATATTATATATACATATATATATATATATATATATATATTTATATATATATATGTATATATATATATATATATATATATATATATATTTTATATATATATATATATATATATATATATATATATATATATATATATATATATATATATATATATATATATATATATATATATATATATATATATATATATATATATATATATATATATATATATATACATACAAACCTGAATAGTCGTAAGTATTGAATACACATCATACGAAGGTTTCCATGCTTCGCCAATCATATACGAACAATTTTCGTCACTGTGTGGATACACTAGAAAAATGCAGATAGGTTTGCTTAGAAAATTGTATGATGAACATTTTCAAGTATGAATAATTATATATGTTACGACTTGGGTAGAGAGGAGGTTAGTTTGGTGGGGAAATTAATATTGGTTTGGATAAGCTTTGATTAACTCGTTCATAGAGAACCGAGTTTTGATCTCTTTGTTACAATGAGCTTTTTCATAAGCAAACTTAGAAAGTGAATTAACAACTTTGAGTGAAAATACGGAAGTACTACTGTCCTTTATCCATATCTGTGTAATATATTTCTGTACATTTAAATCGTTGTGATAAAAACAGTCATCGCAATTTTCATACTTAATAATCAATGACTAGACCGCGAAGATACTTCACAAAACCATACATTAGATCGGATGTACAGATAAAGAGACGAAGAAATTTGACTTTACTTTGGTTGTCTTAAAATTGGATGTAGGTATTTTGCAACAATAAGATAACAACTTTGAGATTTATAGTTAATAACCAATTTTATATATATCTAAAAATTGTTGACATGTTCCGAAATATAAAAAAAGAACGAAATAACGGTTTCATTTTGGTCTTGATAATTTTGCTATCATTTCTCAGACCTCTCTCCGTTTATATTTCTTCTTCAACGAAAACGCAATGATTTTGTTGTCAGTCACATACCTCTAAGCAGATTTAAAATATAACGTTGCTTCATGTAACAAAATCTGTCTATTTTGTAAGACAGTTTTATTAAACTCAAAACTTATTACCGATTAAATGAAATATTGGCGATATAAATGACACTTTAGATGGTAATCTGGGTAGCATGTTGAGACTTAACTTTATTTTAGATAATCCTAAGGTGTAAGTATAACAAATCATGTATTACAAAGGTTTATTCCCATCGTGTGAACAGTCGGTTACGATTACGATATGGAGGTTGGTTAAAAATTGTGCTAAATGGGGACCCTGAAAATGTGTAATATTTCAGGTGGCATACTGTTTCACCCTGAAGAGCCTAAATATGCAAGAAAACCAACCGGGGACGTCTCCGATTGGTAGGGCGCCCCCGATTGGTATGTCGTCTCCAATTGGTAGGTCGTCCCCAATTGGAAGGTGTGTTATTATACAAATGTCCCCGTTAGCGACCTCCTACATAAGCACCCACGTCCCCCCTCTCCTACACACCCATACGTGTATTGGGTGGAAATCGTAGACATACTTTTCAAACTATGAAAACGTTGACTTCTTCTGTGGGCACCATACTGTTACAAACTGCATTGCCTACAAACCTCAGCGGACCAATAAACAAGAGAGCAGTTGATAGAGCATGGACTTTATCTAGAAACAAGTAATTTTTTACAATAACTGAACCTCATTTTTTACATTGAAGTCGAGGACATACGTGCAATTTTACTTTCCAAATATCTATATTAAATCGTGGACATCTGCTATTTTGCAATATAGCCGTGGACATATGTTATTCTGCAATGTAATCGTGGAAATTGTACCCTCTCCAATTAACTAAAAGTGTGTAGAAAGGCAAAAACTAATCATTTTTTGTATTTAATTCAAAACGGGTTTGTGGATTAATGCTCGGAAGGGTAAACAAAATTGTATGGGTCATAATACAGCAATAAAATATTCGTATTTCAATTAACAAAACAAAACAAAAAACATCGACGTTATAAAGAGGGCGGCATTAAGACTACAATTACAAGTCAACAAGCCAACATTTTACCC
The DNA here is from genome assembly GCA_020152595.1 of Chiridota heheva. Taxonomy (NCBI): domain Eukaryota; kingdom Metazoa; phylum Echinodermata; class Holothuroidea; order Apodida; family Chiridotidae; genus Chiridota; species Chiridota heheva. The sequence goes on from JAIGNY010001871.1 coordinate 267,093, forward strand.
GAAGCAAAGGTTAACAAACAGAGTAAAAAACAAAATCGGATGTTTTCAGCAAAAACGTGGACACATATTTGGTTGATCGGATATTCAAAAAGCGTCCTCAGTTGATATTTTTTGAAAAAATACCCTGATGGACGACTATGGACGTCCAAATTTCAGGTGTGTCCACGGAATGAAGGTGTGTATTCTTGCCAAAGTCCACGTTTGCAGGTTTTTACAAACGCACCCACTCACACCCACACATACAATGAACGTTTAAGAGTACTCGGTGCTTGAATATACTTTCATTTAGATTGAATCCATGATAAAACATATCGCACATTTAGATTGGATGTGGACGAAATGCCTACAATTATAACAAAAAAGACGCCCCCACTTTCAGTCGAGAGCTCCTTAAATGAACAATGATCATTGTGACAATATGCTTTAATATGTCAACACGCAGCACACACACAATACACCACTTTAACAAGTTAACTTGATATCAAGGTGACACTATTGAAACTGCTTCTACAGAAAACCTAGTCCTATGAGTCATACCTAAAGTATGTCCAATGTCCAGTGGAAAGATATGTATCATATGTAAGTACAACACACTTGCTATTATGCTAGAGTAGAATAAAGATTATACTGCATTACTTGTGTATCCTGCTTCTTAAATGGGAATAACCACAATAGACTGCAAATATTGTGGCAATCATCAGTTACAAAAAAAAAAAAAAAAAAAAAAATCTGTAACGGGATACAATTCACTTTCTAAAATGTAATTGTACGGTGGCAAATACTGTTAGAAGAATAATTACCATTTTGTAATGGTAAATCACATGGCCTGACAAGAAAATGAAAAGAAATATTGTGATTATTAAAGAGATGTATTAATTCATAATTCGAATATTATCTTAAACATTCAAAAAACTAAATAAGTATATTGAGTGTATAACGTCTTACATAATGATGATTACATGAGACTAAAAACTTATCCGTTTACCTCTGCGTTCCAGATTTATATATATGTCTTAATCAGACGGTTTTGCTAATATACCCTCTGGATTTAGTTTTGTTATGCTGCGAATAACATAGAAAAAGGTGCAAGCCTTTTGTTTTAGTACTAAAATTTAAATGTATAATTGAATAAAATGCGCGTCTGTTAATTATACTTTTCATTCAATGCCAAATCAATGTTACAATAACTTTCAAGTAATCTGAAACGCTGTCACCAGCTGGCAGTGATACAGTTTTTACAGATGTAGAGATATTGAATAAAATAATGCAATACGAAAATAAATCTAATACAATATTTGCATATAATTAATAGCAATGCATGCCAGAATCTTCTACAAATGCATCAAAGTAAGTATCAAATTAGCAACTTGACAATTCAACAAAATATCATGTATGTTTTGCAGTACAGATACAGATTAAGCTACTGTACATGTAACTTAGTGCACGAACGTACTATGTTTGCTAACCGCTTGTCTAACACCAAGCCCATTCCTCATCTAGCGTTTGCATTATATGATCAGTTTATTTCCCATAAATGTAGCTATATAGACAAACAATGTTAAGATTACTGAGGTGAATTTCATACATTTCATTCCTCATTAGAATATTGAAATAAACAGTAGTGAGTGTGTTCGTGCAGTTGCGTTACAAATAAACAATTTTATAGCATTCATATATAAATCTTAACTATAATTAAAGTAGGTTTAATCTTAAGAAAAGTTTGTAAATTGAACCCCAATTTAAAATAGGTTGTATAAAACATTTTATATTTGATTTGTGTATGTCCACGACATAGCAATGCACTAGGTTTCGTGGTATATTTGCTTATGCACGCTTAAGTGCATCCATTTACTAGCAATTGTAGGTTGAAATACTTCACTGAGGAAATTGTTTCGACTAGGAATTATAGATTCTATAAAATAATATGGTTCTTAAAGGAGCACTAGACCGAAAAGTGAGGGTGCTTTGTTTTTGTGAATTTCACAGATATATCTTCCTTCCTTAATAGATCACTAATCTTCATGCCTCCATAGCTCACAGACGACGTGAGGGCAAAGGCTGCTTGAACATTCACATTAACTAGAAATTTGCCATACCGTTGCGTGCTAGATAAGCATTTGATTTTTGGGGACTCCTACAATTGCGCCCTCACTTTTTGGTTTAGTTCTCCTTTAACTTACGTTTTGAGGTCCTCAACCAAGCGTCGTTCTGCATTACCAGACATAACTGTAGATCAGTTATTACAAATTGGAAAACAATTAGTAAATGTTTTGTCAGCCCACGCAAACTCAAAGATATCGAAAAAAGTGTGGCGTCAACACGTTTTTATAACTTAAAGGGTTATTGTGCATTGTATATACGCTAATCTCACTAAACTTTTTCATACGGTTACCCATTCAGGAACTTTGATCATAATGGACTGGCAACTTGATGGATATATGGTATTCTTATCAGTGTTTTCTTTCTTTTTCCATAAGCAGAAATAAATAAAACTTGCTATGGTTTAGTTTTTTCTATATTTGATTAACTCGGTTCATCCAGCTGTGTTTTTAAAATTGAAATATATGTGGAATTTAGAGATTAATGGTGAGGCTGAGTGTTTATGTGCGTATTCAATGCACGGGACAAAGGACTTTGATTTGAGTGAAATGGCCTGAACTTAGGAGGGTCAATCGCGACTTCAAAGTCCTTTTAAATATCGTGTGAGTATGTGAAAACAGTTTTTCAAGTAAGCCTACAAAACTTAAGCCTCAACAGCAATATGATGCAAAGTTTGATAACAATGTTTTTTTTGAGGAAAATTGAAATCATAAACAAACATACTAATGGCAAAATACTGTATGTATAAAATCAAAATGGAATTTACATCCTTGCAACAAGACTATAGCATATAACTATGGCATAATTTTTCATATTGTTAATGTATTAGCCATTTTTGAGCGTATAATTAATTATCGCAATTAATGAATCACAATTAACCGATAATAGCATCACAAAAATATACTTTCAATTGGCAATCATTATACGAAATATAATTAAAAAGATTTCATAGATTTCTTTTCAATTTCTCTTTCATATAAAATGGACTTACTTGGCCCAAGAAACTTATCACAGATAAGTGATACGCATCACTTATTGGACACTATTTTCAATACGCAAACAACAGATGCTCTTGTGCCATATAATGCTACTGCCAGGGAGCTGTTACGTTAAGCCTCCTGCTTATTAACACTTTTGTTGATGTTAAAATGTATAGTCTGAGTAGGCTGCATTTATTCAATTGCGCTTTGTGGATATATAGCCAATTCAAGACTATTTTAGTTTTAAAGCTTTAGTTTTTAAACGCAAGTTATAGCCCAAACGAGCTATCAATTTCGAAAAGTATACCTCAATTTAAATATAGTGTGAAACAAATCCCAAACGGGATGTCAAGTTCTTCTACATCATTTCTACGACAAAATTACTTTGTATTCTTGTTGGTAATGCTTAATATGATCTTAAGGGGTGAGCGGCTTTATATATACATCTATTGATTTACCAGAGACAATTCCGTGTGGCTTCATCATATCTAAGTGGTAAAACAGAGTCCTTACTCCTCTTTGGTGTATGGAAGATGATGTTAGACCGGTATCCCAGAGTATTTTGATCAAAGAACGAGGTACCAACACCTGAACACAGGAGCACTTACGGTGTAACTAACATGTGCAGATATGGATGTCTGCCGGAAATCTCCTGCTGCATGTGGCCCTTGGGGACCTCAAATTGAGGGCCCAAAATACACTCGATCAAACATTGGAAGTACCATCTGAAACTAATGTGAAGTGAACAAGAAATTTACACAGAGTACAGAATGGCCCCTGCCAGACAAATTTTCCGCTGCATAGAGCCCGCCAGACACCCAAATGGCCCCCAAATTTGGGCTGGATCAAACATTGGAGGTACCACATGAAACTAATTTTAAATAAATAGGTACATCCCACAGAGCACAGAATAGCCCCTACAAGACAAATTGTCTGCTGCATAGGGTCTGCCAAACACCCCAAAATGTGGTCCTATGCCCACTATCTTAGCTTGAGACCTATATACTTGTTCCAGTACAAATTTACTCTGTGTGGTAAAAAATAGAGTCTTAAGATTTGTATGCAAGCCCAGCTGAAAAACAGTCATTTTTAGTTTAATGTAACTGATCTTCATTATCGAAGGTATTTTTTTTTGGGGGGGAAAACAATGATGGATTTAATGTTGCAGTGAATGATTAGGGAAAACGAGGTTTGGTTTGGGGAGGTGTAGGTAAAACAGCATACCATGCTAAAAATTCTTAAAGAAGATTACAGTTTGTGGAAGGGTGTCCTCGTAGCTGGCTCGGTGTCGTAGGGGCCTGCCGCATCCTAGGGGTGGGGCCTCGGTGTCCTAGTGGCCTTGTGTCCCAGGGGCTCTTAGGGTTCTGGGGGCTCTTAGCGTCCTAGGGGCCGGTGTCTAAATGGTGGGGCATCGGTGTCCTAGGGCCGATGTCCAGTGGCGTAGTCAGCATTAAAAGAGTGAGGGGGTCTGAGATGATCATCGACCACCCTTTCAAGACAGTGTTCAAATTTTGCCCACTTCTGTTTTTTTACAAAGCAAACAAAATAATTAAAAAAACGAAATTATCTCAAATTTTTGAAAATTTCCTCGAAAAAGTGTGGTGTGTGTATGTGTGTTAAGGAAGGAGGAGGGGAGGGGGTGGAAGGGGTATTGTTCGTTTACGAAATAGGCAGAGGCGGGTTTTTTGCGGCCAAAAACACCTGACGACTTCTTTCCTTTTCAGAATTGTTAACATATCGTGGTCCAGCATCCTACGGGCCCAAGGTCTTAGGGGCCAAGCGTCCTAGGGACCCAGCGTCCTAGGGCAATTGTTTTTAATTTTCGGAAAATTATCTTCATTTTATCGGGTAGGTTTTTCAATTTGGAGAAAATGTTAGGGTATTTTGGGTCGATTTCGCGAAATTTTCTTCACTTTTTTCACTTTTCTTCCATTTTCAAACAATTTTTTTTCCATTTTTGGAACATTGTCTTCCATTCCTGGGCAAATTAAGACAAATCACTGATTTAAAAAGTACATTTTATAGTTTTACTTCTGTCCCTGACTATATCGACGGTGACCAAGTATCATATTGTTATCATCATGCCGAGTATGGAAGGCATGACCCAGATATCTAGCCGAGTCGGGCATAACTCTGCCCGGCTCGCGAATGTTTGATACATTTTCCTCAATATTAGGGAGCTTTTCTTAATTTCCGGACATTTTTGGAACATTTCCTTCATTTCCGGGCAATTTGCTTTAATTTTCGGGAAATTTCTTTCATAATTTTTCCCGACTAAGATGGGTATCCGGTTAACAAGGGGATGCGGCCCCCAGCCCCTCCTCGTACGGCCATGCTTCCTAGTACGCCCCAGAACAGGTAGTTCAGATGACAGGTACATTTATCGGGCTTAATTTAGTTGACAAAACCGACAAAACATTTATGGGGCATATAGACTACTGTATGTTTAATGATATAACTCATTGACCATATCACGTCCTGGGTATGCTATGCGGCCGACGGCGAGAACGCCCGCATAAGGCCTGCAGGGTCGAAGTCCCATATAGGGGTCCAAGGGCCAAAGCCCCGGAAACTCTGCGTTTCTTGTAATCTGGGCATCAGAAAATTGCTTGAAATCATGTCAAATATACACTAAAATCAGTTAAGAGAAATGATCAGATAATCTGGATCCGGTGCAACTTGAAATTTGTTTGCACAGAGGTCGCCCCCAGCCCCCCTCTCTTCCCGTTTAAAATATCTGGCTATCACCCTGCACTTCTTAGCTTTTTTCAGCTCATACAAGTAGAGTATATGTGCCTCCCAGACATCCATTTTTGTGGAAGATTCATGCGCTTTTGTTCTACAAAAATGGAATATTATGGAATAATATTGAATTATGTTGATAAGAAATTGGCAAATATATTTCTAAACAGAAGTTATTGATCAACACGTAAATTGTTCCCTGAAAATAATATGTTCTCAGGACTATGGGCGGGAATAAGGTTTAAATCTGCGCCATGGTCTAAAACTTCAAGTATTTAAAGGCTTAGAAATTAACCTTAGGCTTTAACAAATCAGAATTAGGCTTAAATATCTGAGTAACGGTTTAAAAATTCAGTTATAATTCTGTGTAAGGTTTTAAAATTTCACGGTAAGGTCTTCAAAGTCTGCGTTAGGATTAAAATATAAATCAGTGTGAGTCTTTAAAATGTGTTTTGATGTTAGAAAATTAAGTGTTAGGTCTACAGATCCTCGTTAGGGTTTGAAATTTAAGATGAAGCATACACAATTGGGTCATATTTTAGCAATAAAATAGTCCTTTTTTCCATTTTTTTGACTACAAAAGAAATATGTGAGCGGGTGGAAGTGGTCAGTTGTTGCCCTGTTGTTTTTGTAAAAAAATAGGTTTATAACATGAATATTTTGAAAATTAACAAAAATCCGCAAATATCACGTGAACTTTACTTAGTCCAGAGCAGAGACATGCTAATTTCTTAAAGGACATCTTGCCACAATGTCGTAAATTGCGCCAAACTAAATATGCAAATATTTAAAAGATGCACAACTGTCCCGTAACGACGGCAACACATAAAGACCCGGCACAAAACGAACATCTTATTGTTATTTTTAAAGTTTTCAGAATTCAAAAATATTGAATGATGCAAAATTGTCACGTGACGGCAGCACATAAAGACCCGTCAAAAAGTTTTCTATAGTTAAAGATTTTCGAAATAAAAAAAAAATGCAGAATTTACGATTTGTCTTGGAAGAAACAACCAATTTCAATAATGTGAATAATATGAATAAATGTGAATAAATGAATAAATGAATTTACTTTTTTTGGATTGCTCCATAATGCGACTGATTTGCACAACTAATATAGCCAATTATCCTTTTAAAATGAACGTGTTATTTTTTTTAAAAGATTTTTTAGAAATAAAAAATATTGAATGATGCAAAACTGTCACGTGACGGCAGCACATAAAAACCTGCCAGAACACATCTATTCTTCTTTAGATTTTCAAGATTCAAACATGTGAATCAATCTAATATACTATTTCTTCATGCCTTCAGGATTTAATTTGCGGTACCAGCTGCCTTCAACTGCCAAAGATCTATCGCGGCATAATATGAATATTGTGGGTCAACATTGTTCTCCACATGTCAGTCCCTGAACATGCCTATTAATATGAACATGCATAGCACACGATATTATTTGAAATATGCACCTGGATTGTTCAGATCTTACGATAATATTTCATGTTTCTTATTTCAATACTTGAAATATTCAATATGAAACACAACAAAATTGTTCCTAAAAGTATTTGAATGTTCAGAATGACTGTTTCGCGCCTTAAAGCCTTGTCATACTGCCCAATTTTTATATTTCAAAAAGGTGTGGTAAACATTCGAAACGTGAGTGGATAATATTTAACAATGAGAGTATAATGAATGTGTTTTCATTAATTTTCCCAAACAAAGATATTTTGCCCATGTATGCTACCGGACTCCCATGCCACTCACCACTAATTCATACAAGTGATGTGCGTGGCAACATGCGGTTGTCTCTCGTGCGCCAAGCCCATGCCACTTTTTCAACAGAAATTTTTACTAATCATTCCCGCATCCTGCAATTCCTGGACATGGCGTGATCTCTGCATTGTCCATTCTTCTGTCTGCCAATATTTCACACTTCAACCTCCAACTTCTAATAGTATAAAAGATCATCCCCCGTCATACCCGCGGCTTCCACATAAAACCCAGCCCCTACAACCTTTCACAACACACCATTCACATACAATCAAGTTACACGCGGCCAAACGAGGCCCTTATCACTTCACGTCATGAATAACCGGCTTCATGACATATTCCCCCTCCTAAAGCGTATGCATAACAGCAGGCTCGACGAAAACAGACCATTGTTTACACTTTACACCGCGCATTAAAATTCGCGCAATCAGCTATAGCATGTAGTACATAATTATGTGACACAGTATACAAACCAACCCACCCGCCCAACGACCGAAGCTCAAAATACTGAAATACCAACTTCAAAGCCGAACAGGGATCACAACTATATAATCAAAGGTGATCTTTACCACCTTTTATTCATCTTAACAACCCTCTGACTAGCCATCTTGCAATTCCGCCACAGTGTCATAATGTATGACTTGATTCTTTTTTTTTGAACTTTATAAGCCTGTACAAGACAATCAAGGTAGCATATAACTAATTACTTGCCCCATTCAAACACTTAAATAGCGTTAGTACACCGAAGGTCTCTCATTTGCATACCCATCCATATCTACCAGCCTACCCACAGACACACACGCACACACAGATGTATTTTATCTGCTAATGTATTTGCTATTGTTTTCAATTTATAAGTTAGAAGAAGAGAAATGATTTTCTACATAAACATTAACTAGGAAAAGATTGGAAAAGTAACAATATCAGCCATCGCTTTTCTGATGTTGTACTAGTATTTTGATGACTTTAATGACTAACATTACACTGTCCGGTTCGTACCCCCTCCCCATGAAAGATTTGCGCCCTTACATCAGCGATGTTCGGTTTTTCCACATGTTAGAAAATCGAACATCTTCAAGCCACTTAAAATTTACGCATCGCTGCCCCCACACGCAATACGTATAGTGTACAATTATACATACACTGTACGTACGGATTTTATTTCGAGAATGGACACAGCGTATACATTATTAGAACACAATATTTAGTGAGGGCGCTGCGAGTAGCAATGTCGTACATCCCGGGGCACAATATTGGCATGCGACCGGGAGAACAGTTTTGTTCTCCCGATCGGGGATCCTTTAGAGAAGTATCCCACAATGCATTTATCCAAATTCAAAGTTTGTATAGGAATAACATAATAATCCGACACATTTCGAGCGCGGGGAATAGACTGCGAAGGGTTCAAATATTTTCCTTCACAATTTAACATAATGGCGTATGAATTATCTTTTCAACGTGCGCTTTTAAAATTCACCGTTCGGTTTTCGAGAAATGTGAAGAAAAGTGGTACAATCTTTATTATGTGTTACCCTTAGGCAGTCGCGCTTTAACAAGGTTTTCTAAAATTATGAGAAGAAATAACTTGGAGATTTGTGAAAATTATTTAGCAATAACTGCGTGAAAGTAACGAAGTTGTTTTACTTTCGCGAAATTGAACATGAACAAAGGAAATTTGTTACAAACCTTCCATGAAGCGACTGATAAACGTCTATGACTGAAACTTCACTATGAAAATGGTGGCTTCCATACATCACTGTAAGCTCAGTGCGCATGCTTAAGTGTCCCAATCGGGGGACTTATTGAGTCCTCCGATCGGCGCTACGAACCGAACTGTTAAATAGGGAACTTATGAATTTGTGCTACCTTTTTCTGTAAGCTTTGGATTTAGAAGATGAAATGTTGTTGCGCAAAGTTCTGACTGTGCAAATCACATTCTTGTGTATACATACAGTACAGTCTGCATTAAAATATCAGATAATGAGCTGAAGAGTATTCAGCCCGCGTGGTTTCAAGCTGTAGCACAGCAAGATAGCATGGACGTTTAAGGCATTTACTTGATAAGTTTGAAGAGGATTAAAAAGCAGATTTTAAATTCTCCCCAAAAGTTATTTCCAGTCTCCAAATTAAGTAAACTGCAGAATAATCGTATCATTGAAATTTTGGTCAAAATACTATTTAACCATTTTCCCTTTTTTTTAAATTTTCATCTCAATATTCAATATCATTTGGTCCAAATTCGGCATTTCGGTAAGTAGAACAAATTTATACCAAAATCTACAAATTTTGTTATAAATCATAAGTCTTGAAATCGAAAGGATTTAAACTTATAGATCATGAATAGTCAATTGTTTGATTGTATTCGTAATAAATTGGAATATATTCAATGTCTAAAATAATATAAAAAGCAAATAAGGGGTCCTGAGATTATTATTCAGGAGACCATCATTTTCTTGCTGAGAATGAATGTAACTCGATATATCAGTATGAATTAGACCAGATGGCCAAAATTGACAATCAGTCTTTAGCGAGTCAGTGGCAGATCCCAAATTAAAGGCGCTCCATGAGTGAAATTTGTTGTACTTTGATTGATAATTGTGTTACTTTATTTAATCTATCATTAAAAAGATCAATTATAATAACTGAATAACAACAACATTTGTTTTATCTCTGTTAAGGGGAACCTTTTAAACTTTACAAAGAAGATGGGAGAGAGCACGTCATTTTATGTCATGGTAATAGCCCGGGTCAAGTAGTAAGTTTTGACCTGCATGGCTTATTTCAAAGATGTCCCACTAATAAAATTTGGCTCTGGTTTAAAAAGTTTTTTTTTACAATTTATGAGTGGGAAACAAAGGTAGGCAGAGATAAAGGCCTTTTAATTCTAAAAAGTCCAATATGTATGGCTTCTTGTGCCCCAACTTTGTCTTTAGGGGAAATTGATAATGATGTATACCATGCACGCGAAGCGCGTGAAATTTCACAATTTTAGTCTTTTCAGGGGGATATTTCTGTAACTTGCTTTATTAAAAATACCATACCTATAATCGTTAAAGAATTTTTTTCAATATCTGGAAGGGCAGAAGAAAAAAGGGCACTTGTCTATTTTCAAAGGGCAATTTTCCCTCAGAAAAAAGGCACTTTTCCTCTCTGAAAAATGACACTTTATAAGCTTTTGAGAACAAGTTCCTCCGCCTACACGTTTTGCTTGTAAACACGATATACCCTGAGCAATACACAAATGCCATGTCATATTTCACACATAGATGTGTCATGGCCCATACATGGTCACTATTGTTTTTTTAGCATCGATATTGTGCATATTAATGAGTGGGCGGGGCAAAGTGTAAAAATCTTTAAATGCTCATATTTTGATAACCAAATATATGTTTTGCATCTTCTTTGGCATAAATAAGGTGTTAAGGTTGGTGTTGATGCCCATTTGATAAAAATATTCAAAATCACTGATATGAATTGGGGGCGGGGCATAATGTGGTTTTACAGAAAACAGCTTGTAAATACGGTACGTTGTGAATCATACATCAGTGGCATGTCAAATTTGGCGCATTGAATAATCATGATTCAGAGATGTCCCTATTGTTTTTGGTGTCGATATCATACATATTAATAAGTGGGTGGGGCTTAGTGTAAAAATCTTGAACTTTTGAAATCGTTACATGTGCATGCCAGTTTTGCTTGTTATGTGTCATTTTTATGTCGTTAGATAGTGTGCACATGCTTATGTTATTAAAATGTCATACTTAATTTATTTAATTAATTTTGATATGAAAAATATATATCTTGACACCGACCGCAACCTGTAAATTTCTATTACATGAATCTTTTTTATATTGTTGTGAATTACTACCCTTTCATAAACTTTTGTTTGCTTTATTTATTGTCTGTAATATCATTATTGTTCTCCCAGGACAAAGACTAGGTGCATTAATAGACGGTAGCAAGACTCTCACCTGTGAATAACATTTCTTCTCAATGCTGAGCAATCGTTGCAAAGGTTGCAAACGATGTTTCACGGACTGGCCACCATTCTGTCATTAGTGATTTTGTATGATTATCTAAAAACTTAAAAAAAACAAATACTTTGGTCTAGTGGTCATATCATGACATTGCCAAGTTAGATGTCCCAGGTTGAATTCCTGGTGGGTCCTCATTCACCAGTTCTTCATATGTAGATTATCTCTATATAACCGTAATTGTTTAAGACTGGATGTAAAATACCCACATTTTAAAACTTAACAGTCCGGGAGCAAGCCGAAAAACTGGGTACTTTGATTATGTGTTACGTCAGAGAATGAGCTTACACATTTGACTAGCCAACACTAAACGTACAGGGTTTCTCATTTTCCGCTCCGGATTCTCCAAATTTTATTGGATAATGAGCAATCTGTTGTATTGATTTTCTCAAAAACGCGACGATAAATTCCATTAAAAAAAAAGAACATTTATAGTATACGATCCATTTTTGAGATACAGGGTCATTTCTTTAGATCAGGACACGTAAATTGTTTTCCTGAATATCGATAGTGGCTATAAGAAATCCCATGATTGAGCTTCTAGTTAAATCCAAAGTTTCCAATCAACATTGTAAGTTTACTTCTGCAAACAACAACCTTTTTGTAAATTTTGTTTTGTGTTTTCCGAAAAAGCGTGCTAATTGGTTGGAGGTAATTGATGTAAAGTTGTACCAGCCATGTACATGATTAGTAACGACAATTAACGGTCATGTCAATTTGAGGTCATTCTTTCAATATGGTATATTTGTTATTGTATTTCTCAGAGAGTATTCTTGGGTGTGTAATTGCATGTTATAGATTAATGTAAAATTAGGTTTTATTTGAGGAGTAAAGTATCTCAAAGGTCATAGGTAAACTCTGTCTTATGTTTAATGTTTATATATTAATTCAAATTTATTTACTCATTCAATTATTTATTTTGCGACGGTGACAAGTCAATAACGATAACTTAAGGATACTATGGCAACATTGAAAAGGATTCTTTAGGTTCGGACATGCTTGATATAACTATTCCAGGGCGGGACAACTCTTAAAATCTGATTTTCTGGTTGGAAAATTTACCACACTAAATTTTGTACTCTTTAGTGACAAATGATTACATTACAAAAATTTGTTTACCAATTATATCTAATGTATCTACATTTATTTCTCACTGTGTAAGAATCTTATTGAAAAAACAAAAACCAGAAACCAACAGGTTGTGTGGTTCTGATACCTTATTTTTTAGAAGCTGTTGTAGTGCAGGTGGGATGATAACGTTGTTTTAGGGACTCCTATCAATTGCCACTCCTTACATTATAATTCACATCTGAGGATATTGAGATCTGCAATTATTCATTTTGTTAATCAGCTAAAGCGCCCAGGAAGCCGCCATTTGAATTTCAAGTCAGCATGTTTTATGGCCTCGTTCTCTTCAAATAGCGAAATTTTGAATATTATAGTCATATAATTGAAGTAATTTTGTACTAGACGACAATGGGAGGAAGAAAAAAAGTTAGTTTTTTTTATCCATAATGAATTAAAAAGTCCTATTTTCTTTTGAAGGGATGAGGGGCGTTTCATCTTCATCCAAAAAACTGAAACAATTTTTGTCATTTCTGCATATGCATGCTTTCAAGCTTCATTTATGAATTGGACTGGGACATAATTTGATTTGAGAGGGCATAACACACGGGGGAATTGGGTAACTAAGAGAAACTCATTGGATCAAAAAATATTCTGAACTTTTAAAATATTACCTTAAAGTGCTTGTAAGTGCGTGAAAAATATTCAATTGTTGATTTTTTGTTTGGAGATGTTATAAATTTTGGAGACCCACAAGGAATTGAACTAGGGACGCTAGCTAGTCAAGCTGATGTTACGACCACTAGATGCTACGGACGAGGTCTCTTAATTGATCAAGCAGATAGATAATCAAACAGCCATACATTATTTGCTAATAATAATCAACCCGTGAATGAATCATCTGAATGAATAAAAGAATTGCAATATACAGACATTTATCTGTAATTTCAGGAATTTGTAAGTGCATGGACAAATTTGAATATATATATTTCGACTGGTGAAAGGCATCGCGTATATTCAGGTATTGAAAATGCAATATACAATAATCCTACATGAGGGATATGGATGGAGTCATTAGATATAGCAGGGGCTTAACTCCAAGCAGTTCTGGCGCTTAATTTTAAGCTATGTGGGAGCTTAGATCCAAGTTGCCGTTGGGGATTGATTCCAAGTTGCCGTGGGGAATTAATTTCAAGTTGCCGTGGGGATTTAATTTCAAGCAAAAGCAAATCCCCTATTCATAATTGATTTAAGGGGAAATTGTAATAAAAGAGGGGGAATTCCTCTGAACCTCTTACCAATGTAAACACTGGTGTCACCTTTATCTGAATCTGATGTAAAAAATGTTATAATCGACATGTTCAATGATGCAAGAAAATATAATGATGTAGGAAACATTTAGCATATGCACAACAATTTGTAATATACACTAGTACAGACTTCTAAATGTCAAAATTCAAGCAAATGTGATAGATTTTGTGACTTTATTTATCCTTTGCAATCATCGATATTTTTCTCAAAAACCTCCTATTTTGAATGGTTTTACGTTTTAGCTTACCTGTATAAAAGTAAGAATAGTATAGACATCGTAATTTTTTTCCATTTATAGCCAAAAACATCCACGCAAACACTGCCATTTTCGTAAATCATTGAAAGAAAGTATTTATACTTGTTAAGTTGACGTTACGGGATGCTTTGTTCGGTTTTAAATTTAATTCTATAAAATACAAATAATTTCAAAATTGATTGTTATTTCTTAATTTACTGACCGGTCAAGTCTGGCAACTATCATGACTCAACGCTTTAAAGTGAGAAAACGAGGAATTTCAACTTTTGTTATATATAATTTTTACTTTACAATGATGTTTCTCAAATATAAGTTAAAAATACTTTATGTCTATCAATTATCGTCATTTTCTATATTCATTGATATATTGCTTTTAAATGTTATTGCAAATATTTCCTTTACAGAGGATTAGTGTGTACAAAGGATACACATACCTACTATTTGGATGACAAATTGGAGTAATGAACCTAACTTGAGGTGGTTTTTTTGGATAATTGTTTGTAAACATGAGTTAAGCATTATACGCGCCTGAAAGTTATAAATCAAGGTGACAGATATGAAAGTTACAGTTGCATCTTCTCTTTAATTTTATATTACTAGCTTGATACTAATCTGAGTTGCAAAACCTTACAATTATATCTTCTGGTTATATCTTCTAAAAGTTCGAGTTGTATCCTCGATCCAATACCAACAAGGCTGCTTCAGGATTGCCTTGAATCACTTCTCCCTGTGCTTACAACAATGGTGAATTTATCTCTCAGAGATAGTGCAGTACCTAATATATGGAAGAATGCAACTATTGTCCCTCTGCTAAAGAAAGCAGGATTGGAGTGTTCATTTTTCAACTACAGACTTGTGAATAATTTGACATTCGTATCAAAATTGGTAAAGCGGGCGGTACTTGACCAGATTGTTTCGCACTGCTCACAACATGCTCACCTTCCAGATTGTCAGTCTGCTTACAGAAAAAAGAAACTACTTCACAGAGACAGCTTTGATGAAAATTTACAGCGATGTTATGTTAAATATGGACAAACAACGATGCACACTCTTGTTATTTACCTGAGTGCGGCATTTGATACCGTGCTCCTCAACACAGTTTACTCTCAGTTTGGAATTGCTGGTGACATCTAACAATGGCTCATATCCTATCTATCGTCTAGAAAGCAACATGGTTTTGTTCAAGGTGCTAGATCCAAGAACTTTCCGTTAAACTGTGGCCTACCTCAAGGCAGCTGCTTGGGTCCCATATTATTCTTGCGTTATGTTTCTCAACTCTTCAGTTTTGTGTCAAAGCATATCTCACAAGCCCATAGCTATGCTGATGATACTCAGCTTTACTGCTCATTCACTGCCGGCTTTATCTCAGAGAAAGAGGCAGTCGGGGCAATGCAATCTCTTATTGCTAAAATAAGGTCTTGGAATCTCATGATCAATGACACCAAGACTGAATTTCTTCTAATTGGCACTTGTCAGCAATTAGCTAAAGCTGGAGTCCAATCCATCAAAGTTGGTGATGCTGAAATAAAACCATTTGTTAATGTAACAAAATTGGGTTTTTATTTGGACAATTACATGTTTATGAATATTCATATTGGGAAAGTTTGTTCCAAAGCTTATCACGGTCTTTACAACGTTCGTCAGATTGCCAAATATCTGAACGTAGATTCTATGAAAATCCTTATTTATGCTTTTGATATAAGTCACATTAATTATGGTAATTCACTTCTTGTTGGACTACCTGATTATAAACTTTACAGAATTCAAAGAATACTTAAAGGTGCTGCTGGGTTGATTTTCATACTACCAAAATTGTCTCAAATTAATGCTGTTTTGAAGTCCCTTCACTGGTTACCAGTCAAACAAAGAATTGATTATGAAATTACTTTACAAGTATTCAAGTGCATTAAAGGCCTTGCTCCAAATTATCTATGTGAAATGGTAGTTGAAAAACCATCCCGCCATGACTTTCGTTTCAAGTCCCTATTTGTTCCTCGTATTAAGCATAAAACTCTTGGCGAAAGAGCCTTTGCTTATAAAGGTCTTTGGTTGTTGAATTCACTCCAAACTGAACTCAAATGTATTGATAATGTATCACTGACCTCCTTCAAAACTAAGCTTTAAACTTTTTTGTTTAAAAAGACATTAATCTAATGTGCAGCTTGATTCAATGTATTTCTATTTATGTTGTCATTTCTGTATTCTTATTTTTGTTTTCGTATCTAATTTCCTTGTACGTAAAGCGCTTTTCAATGCTTTTTCAAAATTAGCGCTATATAAATTCATGTATTATTATTATTATTAATTAGCTTTTGAGATATGGCTGAACAAAGTTAAGGATTGGTTCAACAGCAAAACAGTTCAGCTAAAACTAAACGCTTGATACAGCTTCAGTAATGTTCTCTTTAGTTTTATATTACAAAGAATATACTATACTGTATACTATGAGATATGGTTGAAAAAAGTCGGGTAGTTATTGGAGAGAAAACAGCTCAAAAGAAATGAGAAGCAAGTAAAGAGCAATGCTGATTAAGAACAATAATTGCATTTTATCTTTTGAATAGCAAAAGGATTATTCATCGAACGATAGCAAAAAGGTTTACTCAGTTTATCAAAAAAACATTGTAAGTTATTTATTTGTAGACCCGTATCAGAAAATAATATCATTTAGATTGTTATTCAATAGTATTGTACGAACTTTGCAGTATGGACTACAATGGTGAAACATATTAGAAGAAATTTAAGCAAAAACAAAGTGATAAATAGAACGAAAAAACTTCGTTTTCAAATAAGGGGATTTAGAGACTAAATCTGATAAAAGGTATGTAATTTTACAAACCCACCTGCCCACAAACCCACTTTTTAGTGAAATTAGTTTACAGTACGTTGGATGCTTAAAACAGTTAAATTCCCAGATGTTATTAAAAGTTATGTTTTTTAAGAATATATAATATCTATAGTAATAAATATTCAAACTAAATATTACTATGAAACAAGACATAAGAAGATAGTTTAGTAGATGCTGATATTATCATGCAAGAAGGCTTGAATCTCGATAATTTATAAAGTACAGAGATTTTTAATGCTTTGTTTTTTATTCTAGTTTGTCCTCCACATCAACGGGCCAACGAAACGAAATAAGAATAGTGTCGTAGTCATGTTCACGAACCAACAAATTAAGTATTCTGACAAGGAAATGTAGTGCAACGATTTGTTGTATTGAATAGTTTTCATCATGAGAAAAACGGCAGGTTACCTGAAACGGCCTTGATACGCTGGACCTAAAGGTCATGTGATGTATGATGGAAAGTTAAAAAACTAGGGTTACAAACGCTAATAAACTTGAAACGGAAGAATGAAGTGTATACAAAAAACATATTTAACATTTTTGTTTAACATACCCATATATATCCCACACCATCATATTGCCATCAGTTGGAGCTGCACTTATACCATAAGGCGGCTGCCTCTAGATTTTAGCAGAGGCAAATCAATAAGCAAATTCTTAATAAAATCTTGATATTTCATCAGTGATAAATTTAATCCAATATTTGAGGGACTCACTAGTAAAGTCATACTATGACAAAAAAATGACCAAACTCCATATAAAATGTTTTTCGAAAATAGACCACCGCAAAGGGTATAAATCTGACGTCATAAAATGTCCGCCAGTCTTAAAAATGGCCAATAGGCCATTGTAGAGATGCACTCCACGCGCACCTCCCCCTCCTCCTTCCACAACTCTCCGAACCAATATTTTTCTGAGAACTTAGGGTTGACTGACGTTTTCAAGAGGAAACAGTAAAATTATTGGGTCTCACTATTCAAAACGGCGGGAAAAGGCAAAATGTCTGCCAAGTTCAGAAGAATGCAAATAAATAGTCATTGAAATTAAATTAGGTACTATGACATTACAATTCTGCTTTATTTTTATGCATTTTAATACATATTTCATACCTGACACCGTTTTGGAACATTTTCTGTCATCCAAGATGGCGAAAAAGCAAAATGGCTGACAGAAGGGTTATATTTCAATAATCAATCCATGTTAATTCAACAAGGCCGTACCCCCACCCCCTCTCCTCTTCGCATCTTAGATTTCTTTTAAATTTGGCACATGTGTTGGAAATTATGTGTATAAAACATCTCACAATTGTAGCTTAGTATCTTTTAATGTATTTTAGATGTGGCTATTTAAAGCTAGCTTAGTTTGGACCTATTTTCTTGGATATATCGGTTATTTTGAATTTTTATCAATTACAATAACGTAGACAATTTTTTTGCCTTTTCTGAAATGTAGAACTTAATATGGCACTTTAAATTCTCCCAAGGTAAGCATTAATGTTTATATTTTCATTTAAACTCAATTTTTTTTATGCTTTCAGGTCTGCCAGGGTTCTGGCACCAAAAAATAGGTCACCTGTACCTCTCTAGGGTTCCGCTATAGGGCCTTTTTCTGGCTCGTCACGCACGTAATGTACCAGAGAATGGGCCCAGCAGACCCTTGGATCTCCCAGGGATCCCTTGGGCTCGTTCTCTGTCTCGTCATATACGTAACATACCAGATAATGGGCCCAGCAGACCCCTGGGCTCTCCCAGGGATCTGTTGGGGTCATTCTGTGGCTCGTCACGCACCTAACATACCAGAAAATGGGTCACATGTGCGCACTCCTTGGTCTCCCAGGGATCTCTTGGGCCCGTTCACTGTTCAGCCGCACACGTAACATACCAGAGAATGGGAAACCGGTAAACTTAAAGGGTATCTCAGGGATCCATTAGGGCCATTCTCGAGCTTCTTAAACACGGGTACGTTACGTATACGAGCCATAGAACGACCCCAAGGGATCCCTGGGAGACTCCAGAAATGTGCAGGTGGCCCATTGTTTTGCCAAAGTACAGCCATAAGGGATCCTTGGAAGACTCCATGGGTGTACTGGTTGCCAATTATCTTGTACGTTATGCGTGTGATGAGCCATTTTATGACCCATGGGAATCACTGAGAGATCATGATACGGCCTATCTCAACATAAACCATCTCAGTTAGAATTCTCTAATTGTTTGTTTCATAAATTGATCTATAATCAGCAAAAGTACTCGTGAGGAGTGAAATACGTGTGTCTAATTTTGATTATGGGAGCTTGCAGAAACAAAAGAGAAATAAATAACATGAAAACGTCTGATCTTTGGATGGAAAAAATGTAAACCAGTTTCCAAACTAGCCTAAATGTCCTCGCTATACTCATATCACTGAACCTATCCATCTCAGCAATAACTGAATGAAGACAGCAAGCTAAAAGCGGACTTGTTTAATATCTGGTCACACTTCAGTGATTTTACCCTATTAGAACTATACTCAAATGCACATCCAGCTCTTTTCATCCAGCTGATACTCTTCTTAGTCTTATTCTTCTCTCACAATCATATCCTGACCTAATCCCATCATGGCTTCAGGAAGAGAAACCAAAAGAAATTCAAATTGAATTCAAAATGAAATGGCTTCTGCAATAGTACAATTCATCCCTGAAAGTGAAGAACTAAAATCTATGATCCAAAATACAATAAAGGAAGCAGTCAAAATGTCACTGGAAAAACTGTTAAATATTATCAAAATCCATGAGGGACAGATTCATGACCTGCAATGCAAACTTGACAAGAGTTCCCAAGAGCTATCCAAAATGGCTACCCAAAATGATCAACTTCAAGGTGATGTATCTCAACTGCGAGATGAATTCAATCTTCTCGAGCAATATTCAAGGCGTAATTGCATGAGAGCCTTTGGAATCAGCGAGAGATCAGGAGAAAACACGGATGCAATCATCAAAGGCCTTGCCTGGGACAAACTGGGAGTTGAGATCAACGACTCTGATATTGATAGAAGTCATCGAATCGGTAAGCCTAACAAGAAAGGACATCGTGCCATAATAGTAAAATTCACCAAGTACTCTGTTAGGTTCCCACCTTCTCAAAATTAGAAGAAAATTAAAATCAATGGGTATTGTTCTTTAGGAGGATTTAAGTGCAACATATCGTGCCCTCTTACAAAAGGCAGCAGACCACCCCAAAATAGCCACCGCATGGCCCATCGATGGAAGGATTTATGGTCTTATCAAATCTAGTAATGGCTCTGAAATAAAGCGAAGAATAACCGGTCTGAATAATCTTAATAAGATATAATCAAGACACATGATTGACTATCATAAGCTTAAGAGGACTGAGGCTGAAACTGACATCGAAGGTGTGATTATCATTTTTTTTATCATTATAACTATTCATATTTGCTGATAAGAGCATATATTGCTCTTGAACACGTACATAGCATTGTACCTTCAAACTTGGGATCTGAAAATCGTTTTTCTTTACTTTATCCAGTTAACTGTGATTGCTTTCTTTTCTTTTTTATCAAAATATTATAGTCCATGCACAATCTTACTGCAATCGATTTAAACCAACGTAATTTTCAAGTAGCTACTTCCGATAATCCTATTCAACATGCTGAACCCAATCATGCACATGAGTACTCCCAGATGCCATTGACCCCGATACAAATTGCCCCTTTTTTAACAGTAGTTCGTGTAACTATTATGATGTCGACTTGTTCTGCTCTGTTAATCTTGATTCTTTCTCAAACTTATATGTCAATAGTAGAAGCTTAGTAAAGAATTTTAATGATCTTTTAATTTTACTTAGGTCGTTAAGTAAAGATGTTACTATCATAGGCATTACTGAAACTTGGTTTAAGAGTGATACACCCCTCGGTTTTATCATATCCCTGGTTATGCTCTTATCTCTAATCCACGTACTGCCAAACGTAAAGGCGGAGTTGGTGTTTATGTTACTACCTCTTGTAATTATACAGAGAGAACTGATTTGACAATTTTTAGGGACTGTGTATTTGAATCTGTATTTATTGAAATTAATTCTCCTAATTCTAAGAATGATATCATAATTGGTGTTGTATACCGTCCCCCTGATCATAGTAATTACGAACAATTTATTGATTGTCTCGACTATATTTTAGATAAAATTTCATTAGAAAATAAGAAATGTTATGTTATGGGTGATTTTAATGTGAATTTATTAGAGTCTTCTCAGTATGCTAATAACTTTTTTTAATACTATGTCATCTTATTGTTTTAATCCTTTTATATCGAAACCAGCCAGGTTTAATAACGAGAATCACTCATTCGCCCTTTAAGATAATATATTCAGTAATGCCACCAGCAATGTAAGTAGAAGTGGGCTAATAGTAAATGTTATTTCTGATCATTTCCCTATCTTTTGTTCATCTTCTGCTATTAAGAAGGCTGCCGTTAATAAAACTGATCACTGTACACGCAATTTTTGTGATAGAAATATTAGTAAATTTATTGACCTTATATCCCATGGAAATTGGAACTCGGTTTTTGACTCTGATGATCTTGAATTTGCCTATAATTGTTTTCTAGGAACCTTTTCTTACTATTATGACAAATCTTTCCCAATAATTAAAAATAAGAATAAGACCAACTTACCCCGTAAGGATTGGTGTACTTCTGCTATTGTTAACTCTTGTAAAACTAAGTGTAAGTTATATAAAAAGTATACCCAAAACCCAACTGCTGATAATAAACGTAATTATGTTGTATTCAGAAATAAGCTTAATTCTGTTATTAGAATTGCCAAAAGGAGTTATCATTTTAATCTATTTCGTAGCTCTAACATTAAGGATACTTGGTCTTGCATTAATTCTCTTATTAAGGGTTCCTTAACAAAAGTTATTCCTACTAAACTATCAACTAGTGGGTGTGACATTACTGATATTGATGATATTTGTGATTCCTTTCATACTTATCTGACTGATATTGGGCCTAAGCTGGCAAGTAGCATTAGTGGTAATACCAACGATCCTTTATATTATTTACCTGATCCAAATTGCTCTTCATTTTACATGTCACCCACCGATGATTATGAAGTCTTTAAGTACATCTCCGATTTAAATATATCCATCCCAGGTTTTGTAGTATTCACCCTAAGATCGTTAAATCTGTTGCCCAATTTATTTCGAAATCTCTAAGTTATGTTAATAATTGTTCTTTCATTAAGGGTATTGTTCCATCTAAATTAGAAATAGCACGTGTCGTCCTCGTCTTTAAAAGTGGTCAACGTGATATAATTAGTAACTATCGCCCTATTTCTGTTTTACCCTGTTTTTCTAAACGTTTTGAAAAGCTTGTTCTAAATCGTATTTATTCCTTTCTTGATGTTAACTCTATTATATAGGTATTAGTTTGATTTTATGCCTGGTAAAAACACTTCCCATGCTATTTTATCACTCGTTGATCATATTATTTATTCTTTTGAAAATAAATCCCTTACCTGTGGCATATGTCTAGATCTGTCGAAAGCTTTTGACACACTTGACCACAACATCTTATTAAAGAAACTATATAATTACGGCATACGTGGTCCCACGTTATCCTGGTTCACTAGTTACCTATCCGACCCTTCTCAATATGTTTCTATCTTAAATTTAAATTCAACTTGCCGTAATATTGCATGTGGTGTACCCCAAGGATCCATTCTTGGGCCTTTTCTTTTTTTACTTTATATCAATGATTTACCCAGTGTTAGCTCTAAGTTTATATTTATATTATACGCTGATGATTCTAATATACTTTGTGACAGCTCTGATATCAGATCATTGGCAAATACTCTAAACAGTAAAATGACTAAAGTAATTACATGGTTTAAATCTAATAAGTTACATCTTAATGCAAATAAGTTGGTCGATATTCTATTCCATACTCATCAAAATCGTATCAATACTTCTGGTTTCCATATAGTAATAGATAACAAAAATATTCCATTTTCTGTATCAACTAAGTTCTTAGGGGTCATTATTGACAATCATAGGGTATCGGCATTATTGGCCGTCTTAAATATCAGCTTCCACATAATATTTTGCTTACAACTTATAATGATTTAATATTACCTTACCTCTCTTATTGCTGCATAACCCGGGGGTTCACCTATCATTCAAATATTAAGAAACTTTTCATCCCCCAGAAAAGAACATTGCGAGCCATCTCCAAACCTTCCTTCAATTCTCCATCAGCCCCCCTTTCCCTTAATTTAAAGGCACTTAATATTTTTAAATTATTTAATTACCATACTTCTATCTTTATGTTTCGTTATCATAAGGGCACCCTTCCAAACATTTTTTCACATTATTTTGCTTCCAACAGTCAATTCCACACGTACAATACACGCAATGCCAACGATTTACTAACTCCACTGTACAATCTTAATATCTCTCAACATTTTATAAAATATAAAGGCATTTTTATATGGAATTCCCTACCAATCAATCTTAGAAATTGTTCCACTCTCATGAGTTTTAAAAGTAAACTTAAAGCTCATCTTATCAAATCCAGTAGTAATTCTAGGAACTAAGTCGTCCTTCACTTTTCGTTTTTGTTATTTGATGTATATAGCGTAACTATTGAATTTTTTCTTTTCGTTTTTGTTTCTTAATTCTTGTAACTGTGTAAGGTAGTACCTCACCTACAGATACATTCGTGTCTTCTGAGTGCTCCCCCAAACCAATTAATTTTGTAAATATGTCACTTTTCTTATATTTTGTATTATGGTTTGAAATAAAGTGCGATAAATCAATTAATCAATCAATCAATCCCTGGGATCTCAGTGCTGGGCAAATTCTCTGGTACGTTAGGACGTTTGAGGAGCCAGTAAAGGGCTCCACTTGATTTGTCAGCCTGTGATACCCAGGAGTTTGCCGGTGGCCTATTCTTTGATAGGTTACGTATTTACAGAGAACAAGGGATTTTTGTTTTGGTGAGCCATCTGCACACCCGCAAGTGTGACGAGCCAAAAAGTGGCCCTTGCATGTCTCTGGAAACCCATGGGTCAGCCGGGCTCATTCTCTGGTACCTTGCGTGTTTCAGAAGTCCGAGAATGACGCTAGTGGATCCCCACGAGGCTCCAGAAGTTTGCCGTTAGGCGTGTGACGGGCCAGAGAATGCCCCTAGTGGAACCCTGGGAGTCCCAAAAACATGCAATTGAGTTTAATTGAAAATATAAAAAGATGTGTACATTTTGTTTGTGTGTACAATCAATAAAAGAATTGACAACCGGAAGTGATGTTACCAGCACGGCAGCGTTCACTTCCGTATTCATTTATGGGACGATACCAATCCTTTCAGTTGTTATCTCGGTTAATAGAAGCTGAAGAAACTAACTAAGAAGGGTGATATTTATATTTTCGGTACATTTTTTTAACCGTTTGAAAGTTACAATAGCATTATGACTTAATGACCTTATCAATGGCGTTATTATTGACGTCATCAATAGAATGAAGATGTCACCATACTCTCTTAAAGATAGATAGATGATAAGACGTTTTTGTATAATTGTGGAAAGGAATCTGAAATTACACAATTATGTTATGACCAGGCCTGGTTATGACGTCATGAACTACGTCATGACGTCATGATCAAAGTCATGACGTCATGATTAAAGTCATGACGTCATAATTAAAGTCATGGCCCCATGTGGGACACTTTTATCAGTGCTACGATTTATAACTTTACTTAGATATCAATATCTAAAGATAATATTCACACCTAGAGTAGTTACAAACAGGCTCTACATGCAGATATTAGCCATTTCTAACACTGGCGGCCATCTTTTATATGACGTCATAATTAGACCCTTTGCGATAGTCGGATTTCATAACACTTTTGATGTGTTGTTCTTTAGACATTATAGTACAGGAAAACACCATTACACGTTTTCTTGCCATTTATGCGGTATATGTGTCAAAATGACTTTATACAGCTTTAGGTATCTACTGCATCAAAATCAAACCCGTGTAACATATACCAATTTAACATGCGTTTAAGATGCATTCTATCTGAACTGTCAGCACTCGTTAAAAGCCTTTGTAACTCAGTGACTGAGTAATGTTACAGTTACTAAGGTGTAATGGCTATGTCCGTATTAACATCGAGAGGTAACACCTAAGGCAGGGTAATGGACACCAGTGGTCTGGCTGATTGTTCTGTAGGCCTATTAAATAATAAACACCTTGGTTTTAATGGTTAAGAATATCAAGGTAACGCGAATGGCAGTGGTTGTGCTAAGAAATTAGATTAAGGAAAGTGAAACATAATTGATCTTAGATAGTTGGGGATATAGTATATACATGTTTTACTACAGACGGGTGCAGCAAACGAAGCAGGAAAGTGCCTTTGACGAAATAAATTTCATAAGAAGAGATAATATTTATGTTTATCATATCGTCTCAGATCTCTGTTTAAACGCCTTTTTGTTCTTTCCGTCATATTCCCCTGTTTCAAATAAGTAATGGGAAAAAACTGACTTGAAAATCAGATGATATTTCTGCTGTTGTAGTATGGTGAAAAATGCACAGCACTTAAAATGTTATGAACATCAAAAATGGCCAAAGTACCGGGAGGGGTCCTTGCATATAGCTGTACTTCAATTAACCACAAACACCTTCCTACCGCAATATCAGAGTGTATGTTAACATCTATATTTGAAGTTTAGAAACCGATGTGCGTTGGATTGCAAACACATAGGGTTGAAAAGTGACATGTCCCAAACAATTAATAGATTACTATGTATAGTATTTACAGTTTTCTATCTTTTGGAAGAGGTATATACACTTTTAGTTCCTGTACTTTATTTCCTGTACTTTAGCTCCTGTTTTAAAGTTACTGGCAAAGGTTTCCAAAAAAACGAAACGTTATAATTATTTTCTCAGAGGAATAAAATGTGATGCTATTAACAAATGGTGCAGAATAAACAAACAAGGCCTACTCACTACAATGTATTACATATCATTTTACAGAATAGGCTGCACATGTTTAGACATTAGGATAAGCTTAGGCATTAAAGACCATATTACCCAGTAATTCATCGTACATGCACTCCAAACTAACAAATAAGTGTATGTAAATCAATTCATTCCAGTGATTTTTCACACCAAATATTCCTCTAAGTGCAACACAGTGTAATTCTCTACATTAAAACAAGTTTCAAATATCAGACAAAGTAACGCACCGGGTCATTAAACTGTATCCTGAGGTTTGCTATATTAAGTGCATACCGCCTATATTATTTGTTTATATAAAGCAATAACAACAATACTCTAACAAAAAAACAAAAAACACCAAGTACTTGAATGTATATTTGGTTTTTTGTCTTGACAGACTCAAGTTTACGAATTATTTTTCGCTTTAGTACAAATTTTACCGTGACCTACTGTAAAATGGAATACACCAAATAATCAAGTAAGCATATTTCCGGAATTTAATACAATGGACATTAACGGCCAGTTAACAGAGGTAACAAAAGTGCCACGGAATAACCATCAACCTTGATGATTAGTTTTATAGCATCCCTATTGTTACACAGCATGAAGATTAGTATGATAAATCACACGACTCATGCAGCTCGGAAGAAATCCAACTTTTGCTGTAATTCCCAGCAAACACAAAACGTACAGAAAAAGTTTGGTTATAGTTCTAAATCATTTCCGGGGAAAACTCCGTACGCACGTACGTAAAGTGTATGTATAATTGTACACTGTATGTATAGAGCGTGGTAGCAGTGATACGTACATTTTCGGTGGCCTTGACATGTTCGATTTTCCAACATGTGAAAAAACCGAACATCGCTGATGTAAGGGGGTTAATCTTTCATGTCAATCCAAGTTTTGCACAATCCTTCTAGTGTTGATTTTTTTACACGTGCTTCACAAGGTTACATTTTTGCGCTTTATATCAATGGGTTGCATTGAAAACAACAACAAAAATATTCAAATACATGAATATTTAGCCAGACTCAATTAATCTTAGTCATGTTCTGTTCAAATCCCACGAATTTTACGAGACATTCTTTATCAAGTGGCGAGTC
Organism: Chiridota heheva; assembly: GCA_020152595.1. Taxonomy (NCBI): domain Eukaryota; kingdom Metazoa; phylum Echinodermata; class Holothuroidea; order Apodida; family Chiridotidae; genus Chiridota; species Chiridota heheva. Next base: position 294,287 of record JAIGNY010001871.1, read on the forward strand.
CCTTCCCTCCTTTTCTTAGATCCAGGTTGAACTATTTTTTATATTGTGCGAAGTTGATGTATATTGCTGTAATTCGAACAATTGGAATACCTGCAATACATTTTATTTAGATAATTTTAAAATAAATGACTGTTAATCTATTTGCTTTTCTCACTTATACCAGTAATTGAGAAAAAAGTTTGGGATGGACAGAACAGCCCAAAAATGCTAAGACATAATTGCAATTAGACTAGCACACTACCAGTCACCAGTAACGGTATATAACATACATTTGTTAATAATTTCTATAAATGCCTTTATGCCTTTTATAATTAAATAATAAAAATCCCGATAGATAGATATATAATAAAGTACGGGGGTTAAAGAACCTCCAGCTAGCGCATGTTTTCTAATCGGCAGTGCTATTCCACTATCAATAAACGTCAGTTCTGATGAATCAACCAAATTGGGTATTTCCAACAATGTGTCTCGTATAAAATGTATTTCTATTGAAAACAATAAAGACTACATTAAAATCAATATTACAAAACAAGAAATTAGAATTTTTTTTTTTTTTGCGTCCGTGTTAGGTTCTCATTATGAGTGTTTTTTATGAGTTTGCAAGTGAGTGAGTTTAAATAGTTCTAAAGTTCATTGGAGATAAAAATAGGACTTAATTTTAAAAGGAATTAAATTTTAGGGCAATAGCTCATGTAAAATTCCTTTTTGAAGCGTCACCAGAGGATCATAGTTATTCAACTAAAAAAATGTGGATTCTGAATGTCTCTGGGTTTGGAGGTCAAATAAATAATTTTCTTATGAAAGTAGCTTCGTGGAAAGATATTTTTTAACTTTGATGCTACATCCATATAATTAGCACGGAAGCGTTACGTAGCAAACACCTTGAACGAGTTTCCAAATATAGCAAACCTACCTTAGAATATTCTTAGAATTGTAGTTTTAGCATAGTCATCATCTTAAAACAGAGAAGTGACAATAATAAAAGGCTTTGATAAAAAAAGACAAAAAGTTGAAATGTGTAAAACTTATTATTCCGAATATCTTAGAACAAAAATACAGAAACGGACACAAAAATAAAATCTTCAAAAATTGGTTGAAATTGTACGAACTGTTGTGCATCATGAATGAGCCTTGTACTTTGTTCTTATAATAAGAGCATTGTAGATTAAAATTTCTGCATGGCATGTGTGTACAACTAGAACGATCCTGTTTGTGATGAGGTAGTTTCTCTTTTTGAATACATATTTTCTTCTTATGCCAAACACAAAGTTGCCAATTCCTTTACTTAGCATTTTGCATTTGGAAATTGCGTTTTTCAACTACACGACACAGAATGCAGGAAATTTAATGATTTCTAAATACTGGCGATCTTGATTTTTAGATATATCCGGCGATGTTTCACTGCGTTGTTTTTTTTTGTTTAGAGTTTGGTGTATGAACAGTCCAAGAGAGGAATGTTTGTAAGATATCACTATTTGGAGGTGAACCGTATACAGTGACGCTAATGTGAACAAAACCACATTCTGTGAAAATTCTTCCTTGGTAATAAGGTAAGTCATTGTAGGAACGAAAGGCAATATACTGTAACATTTTGACTAAAGATTGTTGTATAGTACGTACCTTAGGTACACATGCTTAACGTTATTTACTAACTGCGTGGAAACAGTGTACAGAATGTTAATATATGTCGGGAGTCACGCAGGCTCGCGCTTGTTAGTATAAAAATGAAATTTCGTGTGAAAATAAATCAAGTGTTCTGCCTATGCTATGGATACATTTGCTCTCCAGACATTAACACTATTAATGTGCTCCTTCTATAGTCGTTTAATAAAATTGGATCGTTTTATTACTGTGCAATGGATCTACATAGATCATACAATAGATTTAACAGGAGTAGAGTTATATCCAGAATTGTACTCGCCACTGGCAAAAACATGAAGACAAAAAGACACGAGGGTAGACAAACTAAAATGCAAATAATATGGTACGAATATTTCCTAAGAACAAGGAGGGAAATGATGCTTTCATTACTGGAAATGACCTATCCTTCAAACTCTCCTTTTCACTAATTAGAAAGGCCACCGTACTGCAGTGCTGCGATTAAATGAAGGGTCATGGTGTTGTGGTCGAATAACAACACATTGAATGAACGGAAGTATTGTGTTTGATATATTATATTTGCTCACAATTATAATAGCATTGAGTATTATTGAGCAGCTCGGTAGACTAAAAGCTTCTAATTCTATATAGAGAAAAACATTACAAAACTTTTCCAGATTAATGAGAAATTTGTACTTCTATTAATATGTTACGTTTCTATCGTTGAATTGTAACGTAGATAAACTGAATTTCTTCTTGGCAAATACAAAATCCGCAACAAATTTAGTCACTTCACAATACCAACTGTAATCGCGAACACAAAAAAAAGGTGGTGCGTGACTGAAGCCAATAAAACGTTTCAGCATTCTCGGAAATGTCACACTCCCTGTTCGAGGTCGTAACTCTCTTTAATGTATTCCCCTTTACTCCTTAATGATCCTGGATGATATGTTTTAAATTAAAAAAAAAAGGGTTTGAGCAAAAGATATTGTTTGACCACATCTTAGTGCAGTCTTTTTTAATTCGAAGATCTTAATTTGAATACAATATATTTTGTAGAAAATACGTAAAAAGTACATTGAGTTTTTGTCATTTAATACTTTTCTTCTTTTTGTTTAGCTCTGCCTTTCTTTTTCACATTTATTTACAAATACTAAGGACTATTTTGTGACATCTTAAATGAAACAAACATTTATATCCACAAATTATAATTGGTAATTCTGGTTCCAGTTGATAGGATTTTAATATATAAATTCCATATAATACTCCGTTACATTTTGCACAAAATTTACACTATTTTTGATTTACTGATCAGTATTCATATTAATGTATTATGGCATAACAAAAAGACGGCACGAAAGGACAGTACACGCCACTAAACAATACAATGCGATACTATTTCATATAGTACAGAACAATACAATACAATACAACACAGTTTCAAAAGAACATTCAGTAGTTCTTACTTAAAACCACAAGACACCGAGGCAAAACTAATACATGTTGTTCATATCTCAAAAAAAAAGAAGTAAAGGCCGAAACAAAGTCTTCAGTTATTCTAAATCAAATTTATTTTGACGTCATTGTCAGCCATAAGTTATCGCTGATGTATGTCTTTGTGCTTATGTTTTTGTTATCAATTTGCCCTTTTGGTCCCCAAAATGTGTACTCATGTACATTCAGGCCTCTGAGTCAGGGATCCTTCGGCAACTTTTCCCTTGCGTACCCACCCCACACACTGAGATTGGTAATTGTATATTATGCAAACAATTTGTTGTGCAGATTATCAGTAAAAACGTGACAAATTTGTTAGGGCTTGTTTATACACAACCTTTATTTGTAATTACTATCTTTAACATAAAGGCTCTTACTCTTAAATTTAAAAAACAAAATCCGTAAATATATCTTAATGTACTTTTTGCATCAGATACTGATACTACTGAATCAACAGCAAAACACCATGCATAAGAGACCGTTTCAATTTGAATCTGAGTGCGACATCACTTTATCCAAGAAAAAGGGTCAATCCCTCTACACCAGTGTGATGTGGCAGAAAGATATTTGGACTGTAAGGTGCTGATATAAGGACACAAAGTGACTTCCAGCAATGAATATTCTCACCAATGGAAAATCCTTACTGACTATCAAAACAAGAATACCATGCCGATTATTGAAACTGGTGGCCTTCTTATTTCTGCATCAGTGATAATCATTTTTCCTATCATAGTCTTAATATGTACTAGGAAGGTAAGAGCTGTTTGACAGATAATTTTTTTTGAACACGCACTTTAAAAAAAGCTGAGGAATGTTATAAGTACCTAATCATTTGAATCGCTTCACATATGTAATATAATTTGTAAAACATATTTATATGCCGTCGTAATGTCAGGTCTGGAAGTTCATTTTTAGTTGTTTGTTTTATCATAGTGGTAAAAATATCAGACGAATTGTTTCTTGTAATATCAATTTGTAAAAGGTAAAAGTGTTATTCAAGCTTCTAATAGACTTGCAGAGATTAAAGTAGTCCATTGTAGGTCATACATTTCCGTCAGACCTCTATTCATTAATCACAATATATGCCAGCTAGTAAAAATTACGAACATTTACCGACACGAAATTACCGGCAGAGGAATATAATTTTGCACATTGATATTACTAACAAATGTATTCAATGTTGATTCACGTACTTGTTTTCGAAAGATAACAAAAGAATCGAAAATCATACAAGGATTATCGTATAAGTCTCTTTTTGCTTTTTGTTAAAGGGGTCTACTGGGCGAATTGGATACACCGGAACCACTTATAAATCATTTATATTAGACTTGTGAAGACTATGCATTTGATGAAGATAAATGTACCCAGAAAAGCTAGGTGTGAGCTCTGACCTACCATAGGTTAGAGAATATAGCTTACGAGAACATTGAAATACACCTGCATATACTGGATAGAACATAAAGTAGACTTGTCCGGTAACAACAAAAGGTCTTAATCTCACTTAATGATATCTTTTCAGTTCAAAACATCACCTGATTCTGAGGACATAGAGATTGGACATGATAGATATTTGAATCCTGGTAAGAAACGAAAGGTCCTTCTTTTAATCTAAGTTCATTATAAGATTACAACTTTGATGGGAAGTTCTTAAGAAACTTGGAAACTCTTGACAGAAGTATTAATGGAACTGACATCGTTTGATAGACATATGTTTAAAAAATGTAAACTGCCCTCTCGACACTGTTAATAGTCATTGCTTGCAAGTTACACTAATCTATTTTGTTGCAGAAGGCAGTGAAAGCGTCGGTGTTATACTAATTTTCAACTTTATATTTGAATAATTACTGAAGAGCAATGACACAAGTGAGAGATATATATACGAGATTTTAACAACATAACTTAGTTAATGTTAAACAAATTGCAATCGAAACTAATATAACTATATACATAACTATATAACTATATACCTATACAACTATATATATACATATATATATATATATATATATATATATATATATATATATATATATATATATATATATATATATTTATATATATATATATGTATATATATATATATATATATATATATAAATTTCACCCTGATTCAAATCAAATGACAAAAGATTGATTAATTGGAAAATGTGAAACACATTTTTTTTCACAACAATAGTTTAATAGCTGATTAACGATATCGCACATATATATATATATATATATATATATATATATATATATATATATATATAAATGTATATATACATATATACATGTGTGTATGTCTGTCTATCTGTGTGTATGTCTGTCTATCTGTGTATGTCTGTATACCTGTGTATGTCTGTATATATGTGCGTATGTCTATCTATCTGTGTATGTCTGTCCATCTGTGTATGTCTGTCTATAAGTGTATGACTGTCTATCTGTGTATGTCTGTCTATCTGTGTGTGTCTGTCTATCTGTGTATGTCTGTATATCTGTGTGTGTCTGTCTATCTGTGTATGTCTGTCTATCTGTGTATGACTGTCTATCTGTGTATGTCTGTCTATCTGTGTGTGTCTGTCTATCTGTGTATGTCTGTCTATCTGTGTGTGTCTGTCTATCTGTGTATGTCTGTCTATCTGTGTATGACTGTCTATCTGTGTATGACTGTGTATCTGTGTATGTCTGTCTATCTCTGTGTGTCTGTCTATCTGTGTATGTCTGTATATATGTGTATGTCTGTCTATCTGTGTGTGTCTGTCTATCTGTGTATGTCTGTATATCTGTGTATGTCTGTGTATATGTGTGTATGTCTGTCTATCTGTATGTATGTCTGTCTATCTGTGTATGTCTGCCTATATGTGTGTATGTCTGTCTATATGTGTGTATGACTGTCTATTTGTGTGTATGTCTGTCTATCTGTGTATGTCTGTCTATCTGTGTGTGCCTGTCTATCTGTGTATGTCTGTATATCTGTGTATGTCTGTGTATATGTGTGTATGTCTGTCTATCTGTGTGTATGTCTGTCTATATGTGTGTATGACTGTCTATTTGTGTGTATGTCTGTCTATCTGTGTATGTCTGTCTATCTGTGTGTGCCTGTCTATCTGTGTATGTCTGTATATGTGTGTATGTCTGTGTATATGTGTGTATGTCTGTCTATCTGTGTGTATGTCTGTCTATCTGTGTATGTCTGTCTATCTGTGTGTATGTCTGTCTATATGTGTGTATGACTGTCTATTTGTGTGTATGTCTGTCTCTGTATATACCTACCTGCCTGTTTGGTATTTTGGAAGTTTGGTAAACACTTTTAAATGCAATCTTATCAACAATCACATAGCCAGTAAAATAAGTTGTGTGTTAAATGTGTAAAACTTATTTGCCTTTAAGTAAAATTAATATCTAGAACAACATGAAATGCTAAGATTACCTAGGATAATTTGTGATTATATTCTCCTTTGAGATGTGAATGTGAAAGTTGAAACTTCCTTTAAAGCCAGCTTATCCTCTAATGAAACGTGGGAAGCAAACCTGCACGTAACAACTGGTAAGAACACCATCTATTAATCATCTACTTTATCAGTTTTCTGTAAACATAGCGTGAAGTTACGCCAGAATTGTCAATTTCATTAAAACAAGAATATTTATATCCTTGATGTGCCATATGATCAATTTATAATACGCTCGCAGTTTAAGGATGAAACCAATTGTGCATTGAGTTTGATTTATGCAAGCCATAAGTGTTATGCTATTAACGAGTATATGCATTAACAATCATATTCAGGCAAGTTATGTTTAATTAATATAAACACACCTGGATTTCGTTAGATCCTAAATGAACAACATTCACGAATATGCTAGGTATTCGGCTTCGTAATAGTCTCTAGCTAGTATAATGGACATCCTCATTAAGTTTGTAAACTAATTTAGTTACAAATACAGATTTACATAGCTTAGCAGAAGTTATAGATATGCAACAAATTTTAAATGTTATCCTTAATTCAGAAAACACTGGTGGAAAGATAAATGCATCCAAAAGACATTCAGCAAAGCAGCACAGACATGGTGTGGAGCCTGGAATGCCAAAAAGAACTAATCAGCAATCAGTAGAAACAGGTATGAAGCTAATTTAGTTAACATTAACATAAAATTGACAAACTATTAAATATTTATCCTTCGTTAATCAAACATTATTTTTATAGTATAGATTTAAATACCTACCAATCACACATATCATTTCACGAAGAAACCTATTAAAAGTATCCCTCAGTAATCATATAAATTCCTAGGAGATTTAAGGAGAAGGGTTTTTAACCAGTGGATTCTTTAGTTGCGCAACTGAAAATTGGCACACATTTTACAGTAAATACACATATTGGCGTAAAAACAATTCTAAAAATCAACTGCATCCCATGAGAGGACCGGTTACCGATCACAATAGCTTGTGCTTATGAATTTTCTTAGGCAAACAGTGATTAGTGCATTAAGTTTCCTTAATTTGTATTCTTCTTTTCAGAAAGTAAACACTGTTTTTCAATTTTTATATGCAAATCACGGGAAGAAAATAAATAAAGACCTGTTAAAAACACTACAACATTCTTACATTTAATTAAATGCGTTTAACATACTGTGATATGAACATATTACTTGTTGTCAACTGTGAAGAAACGGAACGTAAGATGGTATGGTCATGCCACTAGATCAACTAGCCTGAAAAACTCAATCCTGCACGGTACCTTGTCAGGTTGCAGAAACAGAGGTACACAAAGGAAAATGTGGAAAGATAACATAAAAGAGTGGACCCGTTTGAGCTTGGGCACACCCGGAAAACCGTGAGAAGAGGCAAGATCCTGTCAAAAAGTCATCAGTGGTGTCGCAACAACCAGGGTAGTTACGGGATGAGTGAGCAAGTGAGTGATATGTAGTATTTCATATCGGAATTTGGCTGATGATTTTACAAAAAACTCTCTATCAACGCAAATTGAACATTAAATACATATCATCTTTATAGAATATTATAAAAGGAGTACAGAACAATTTCAGTTCGACCATGAACAGAATGAAGAAAGAAAGGTACCACTTAACGCGTCCAAATCGAAACACCGCGATCTACGGAGCGTACCGTTACGTAAATATTGTAGTTTTCATTATCTTTTATTCCAATAATCCAAAATAGGATTTATAGATTGATGACAATCAGTTGAGTAACAGTCTTAATCGTTTATTTTTGAAGCTCAAAGGCTGATACGTCATTTGATTTGTTGCATTCTTTTAGAATCACATAGGCCCACAGTACATTATCACGCACATCATGAATACTACAAGGATAGCACTGCACCACTTAAACACTATACTTCGAATCACCAGGCGCTACACACTGTTCCGGCAAGTAAGTTTTGTATGTTTTTTCTAGCTTTTTTCCCCTATACATAGGATTTATTCTTTTGATGACAATAATTTAAAAGAGATTCTTACTCTCATAATCTCATAACAGGCGCACAGTAGGCCTAAAATCTGAGGCACACCATGAAGAGTACGAGGATAGCAATGTATCACTTAAAGGGTATAATTTCAATCAGCGATATCTACCGGGTGTACCATTACGTAAATATTGTGTTTTGCTTTAGCTTTGTTTCCAGTGGATAAGATTGATTTTCTTGAAAATAAGTTGAATATAAATTTTACTCGATACTTTAGCTAATACATCATTTAATCTGTTGTTGTCTTTGTAGATTCTGATAAAAGGGGCACTGCACAATCCCAGGTACATCATGAACAGTACGTAAAGGCCAATGTACCACTTGAAGGCTATACTTCCAATGATCAAAAGCTTCCTAACGTACCATCACGTAAGCATTGCACTTGGTGTTAGCTTTTCTCCAATGGCTATAATATATTCTTTTGATAAAAATAGTTTGAATGCCATTTTTAATTGTTTTTCAGGTCAACGGTTAATGTGTTATTTGATTGTTTTCATCTTTATAGAATCTCATTTAAGGCGCATCGTAAGAGCTCATGTGCGCCGTCAGCAGAACGAAGATAACAATGTACCACATCAAGGCTATGATTGCAAGCATTGGGATCTACCGAGCTTGCAGTCAGGTAAGCATTGTAATATTCCACAGCTTTCTTTTCAATATAATATTTGTTGCTTTAATGACAGTAATGTGAATGATTTTCTCACTTTTGTAATTATTTGAGTAAGTTTGATATTTTGTCATTTAATAAGAAATTATTCCTCGATAATTTAATTCATCTTAAAATTTGATTTTTTGTTAACGTTCCTAACATTTGCAATATACGTTCAATCCTATCCTTTCTATCCGAGTAGAAAAATAGATATCCATATATAACATGCATTTCTGAAATAAGTACTGTGCAGATATGAAGGGGCATCATCTGGAATAGTACGAGATTTATCATATAAAGCATATATTCCACCGCAACAAAGTACAAACAAATCAATTCCATTTCTTCAACGTTCTCTTCATATTTCCCGACAATGCTATAAGAGGATAAAAGAATAAACAATTTACTTTCATTGGGAGATTTTCTGCTGCATAACATCATGAGCAACAATACTAGGAGGATTATCTTCCTGTAAACCTGGCATCCCGCAATGATCCATCCCGTGATGCGTCAAATAATACTTTTGTTCATTTTTTAACACAAACATGAAAATCCTAAAAGCGTTTTCTTTTCATACTCTAAAAATCTAGAAATAGTCTTACTCTGCAATCTGAATTGCATCATCATATTTAGAATACGTGGTGTACCATATAAAGCAAATAATTAAAATCCCCAAAACCCACTGATGCTTTTTACGATTTAAATACTGCAATTTTATATTGCAGGCTATGAAAACTTAAAGAGATCAAAATTCTTCTTTTGACAAAATTAACTGCTACTTCAAATTTGATGTATTTTGATGATATTTTCTTTATTTATCTATGTGAAATTTGTTACTGTCAAATGTTGAAAAATTATACATTTTCGTTTTTTCTTGGAATAAATGGTGAATTATTTTTGTTTAGAAAGAAAGATTATCCATAGACTGTGTGTTCATTTTTAACAAACTTTCAAGGAGAAGAATATGAATATTGTTATCATCATCAATCATGCTTCAAGAATAACTTTGTGGCACTTTTCATTTCGAAAACGCAATATTGATCTCACCTCACTTCACGTAACTATTTCCATATGTAACCATTTCCTTTATTTCTGCATATTTAATAGCTTTTCACAATAATTCTTGTACATTTTTCTTTCAACGTGCTTGAACCTTATGAAACGTTAAAGTACCTATGAATTTGTGTCTTCTTTGGATATAGTTAGCAAAGGGATAGATGGAAATCTGAACAACATTCAAGAGCAACGCTGCAATATAGATCAATATAATATGAAGTAATTAAAGATGTAAGCTATCTGTAATACCTTTAACTTTTCTCAATACCTTAGCTGTATAGAAAATCGTTTCCTGCAAAAATATGCTTTATCTACGCAGAAACTCAAAAAAGGAATGAGCTAGAAACTGATTTATATCCACAACTTTACGACGAACACCATCGTAAAAATGGTGCGTATTGCGTAAATATTGCACTTTTTATCTTTATTTATATATTTGAATATTTATTTCTCCCTAGTTTATAAATTGTTTGGTGTTTTTATTTTGTTTGGAAAATGCGAATGCAATTGCAAAATGATGAGATAAATTTTGACCTCTTGAAAGTCTCTGGTATTCTGGGAAGAGAGAAGAAAATCTGGAGAGGACCAAGAGAGGTTTATCAAGAGGGATTATCCTTACACCCAACCTATATTCACCACACATCAATTAGCATAATTATTATTCTATTGTTAGAATTATGAGCTATCTGGTGTCCTATAATTATCAGCATTTGGTATTTTTCAGTATATCACCAGTAGACATATCGATTCCTTAACCATTATATAATATCATTGTATAGTTGGAAAGGAGGAGAATGTTTCAGTTAGGTCTACAACAAGAGCATTACGGTGATAATTGTAAGGGTTTAATTGAAGCAAGTAATTCAAATCATCATAATCGACCGGAATTCTCTACCGGTAAATATCATTTGGTTACCCATGAAACGTCAAACGATTCAATTTCCTCTTCTCATGAAATTACATGTGGTGAAAGTATTGAAGTTTGGACAATTATTCAGATTTATTATCATTTAAAATGGAAATTTGTAATGGAAATCTATTCGAATTAAATTTTGAAAATATACACTAATTGGATATGATGTGAAAATGTCTCCATCATAATAAGAAGAAAGACTATTCTTGAAATCAAACATTTGAAAAACTTTACTACGAGGAACACCAACAGCCGGGTAAAGAGAAGTAAAAAAAGTAGCGCGACATTGCCGGGCACTAATGTATATTTACCGTAAATACGGGTACAGGATACAAAATGTAGTATTGATTCTTAATCTACGTTCTGCTAGGTGTGAGTCTCAGCAGAGGGACAGAAGGACATTTAGAAATTCAGAGCAACGACGACCCTACAAACCGGTTTCCAGATCGACCAAGATTCACTATACAGAAATTTGCTTTAATATTATTCATTGCACTTGAAATATATAAGTCATGTGAAATGGAGACATATCATCTCATTTTTGATATTCCGAAACATTTGCTTCCTATACACAGAAGCTCAAAAGTGGCATTGTCAACAATCGACGAACAAGTACAATGAGCGTGGAAATATACCGTTTAGTGATACGACACACAATCGCCAAAACCCACGTGAAAGCACGCCACGTAAATATTGCACCTTTCATTCTTTGAAACTCTTTTAAAGTCATTACATTTCCCATTTGACGAGGATAAATTCATTTTTTGTAATTTATCTATCTTTATTGTATTCATTAAAATTACTTGTAAAAATGTACTCTATCTATTTTGTTTGAAAGAATATGAAACTGCTTAAACCTATCTTAAAAAGAAACCCTTTACTTAAATTTGTTAATATTTTAGCAGAGGGTTAATATTTTAAGTTAAATTAGGTTATCAATATTGCACTTTTTATCTGTAATTTTTCCCTGGATATTGATTTCATTCACAGTATATTTGAAAGATGATAACTTATAAACTCTAAGTTTGATACTTTATACTCTCTATACTCTTTTCTCGAAGTAAATGACCTGCTATCCTTTATCCATCTTGATAATAAGAGATATTGTTCTTAATTTCATATTCATTTTGCAGAGTTTCAAGGTAAAGACAAATTTCAATATAAGCAACAACAAGAGCCGCGCGACGAAACAAACAATGAGCAGCATTACAATCCATGTAAAAAAAAATCAATGCCCACCATACACCATACCACGTAAGTATTGCACTTTTTGTCCATTGTTACGTGTTTATATTAAAGTACGATTACATGATACAAAATAGTACAGTAGATTCTCATTTTGATTTTCTGTTTGTCAGCAGAGCCTCAGGAAAGGAGTAGCATGGAAACTGGACAATATCATGACAGATTAAGCTTGCATTATGACATCCTGAATGAGAATCCACCACATACCAAATCACGTGAGTATCGTACTTTTTATCGAAGATAAATTTTCATGCTCACAATTTCAACTAAATTACACAGTGGTCGAGAAATAAACAAATATAGGCTGGAACGGTACTCTAGCTGCTTATTGTTACCAAATGATAGATATCACATGTGCTAGCAACAAAAACAGCTCAAACGAAACCAGCTGAAACGACAAACGTCCTGTTTTTAAATACAAAAACGTAGTACATGTACCCAGGATCTCTTCATCTGCAGCCCATTGTATGGAGCTCGATAGGACACAATATATTAATCAATTTGTAGCACTTTTTCCACAATTCAAATCTCGATTCTGATCATTATGAGAGATATCAAGTCGAATGCTTCTTTGATATTAAAAGGCAGACGATTTCTACCGAAATATTTCAGCGAAGTCCTAAGGTCTGATTATGTGGGTTAATCTTTTTATTTCAAGAATCATAGATCCATATTTCAACACCCGAACACTCTGCTTTTGTTTATAAAGGATATGGAGGAAAATACCAGACAACAGCACATGTCACAACCCATATTGGTTTTAGGGCATATGACCCAAATATGTCATGCGCAAGTAAGTCGCTACCTTACTGTCAAAGTTCATGCAGAGAAGATTTTAAAAAGCTAGTATTAAGAAAGTAGTCACTGATTCTTTTATACTATGGTTGCTGTTTAAACGAAACATTGCCGCACAGTTTTATCCAACCAAAATGTTTATCGAAAAGCTTTGTTAATGATCGTTGGCTACGATTCACTATGAAAAGCTGCATATGGTTATAATAAAACACTACATTATTTTTGTTTGTTAGTTTATATCCAATTCAAGCAAAAAAAAAAAACATTTTCACAACGGTTCTCTCATCAATTTCAGATCTGGAAGCACCACCATCCCAAACAATCTCAAGGTAATTATGTACATGACAAAAGTGATAAAAAAAAAATCTTAATAAATATTGTTCAGATATTCATTCTAATATGAAATAGTTGTTATATATGATCATCGCTATACTAAATTCTGATTTTCCATTTTAAGACATAGCAATGGGCGCAATTCAAATCGAAAACCTGATAAAACCTCAAAAGCTCAAGTCGAAGTAAGTTCATTGGTGAAATATCGTACGTATTATAATCAGCATTGTGCTGAGTGCACATTGAATTCTTCTTTTCATATGAATATAACACTAGAGATCTAACTGTATACTTCGTTCCTAGCACATTTAAAAATGTGAGTTAATTCTCGGATCAATAAGCAGTATTTGTTCATTACTATTCTGAAAGACATTTTCACAAATTCACAGTTTTATTTACTGCTGTTATTTACATAATGATATTATTCTCTGAATTTTGGACTGCCCCGACAGGCTTGAGTGTCATTGTTATTGTGCTAACCCGTTCATTAAGTTCTGCACGCAATTCCATGATAAAGAGCAGTTGAACATCACTATGAATGATTTCATTCTTTTCTGCGAATTGATAGACAGTTTAAATTAAAAGTTTTACATAAAATCCTTGAAAACTACACTTATCATGAGATAAGTGTAGTTTTCTAAGATGTCCATTTAATATGAAAAATACGGCAAGGATACAAATGCAAATATACATTTCATAAATTATTTCTCGATAAGGATATTGTATTTTAAATAAATATATATATATATATATATATATATATATATATATATATATATATATATATATATATATATATATATATATATATATATATATATTGTATATATATATATATATATATATATATATATATATATATATATATATATATATATATATATATATATATAAATATATATATATATATATATATATATATATATATATATATATATATATATATATATATATACACACATATATATATATATATATATATATACACACACATATATATATATATATATATATATATATATATATATATATATATAAATATATATATATATATATATATATATATATATATATATATATATATATATATATATATATATATATATATATATATATATATATATATAACATTCGTTTGGAAATAACTAAAACTAGACTAGAGGTTACATCACAGTCACAAATTGGGTGGACATTTTATTCAAACACTTATCTCAGATTTTGTGATTTGTTAATACTGGATACGTCATGAGAGTACTAAAACAGAAGGATCGGCCAAGATCAAGATAATTTAATTAACATCTTTACAGTTCTGTCAATCCACTAGTCCTCTTTCATAAATATAGTTGACAACTTAACATAAATTAATCATTAATTGAGTGTCCAGTATACATTAATAAACTAGATACCTGTCATATATTATATTATTATTATGCTTTACCTCTTACCAATCGTAATATTACAATTGATTCAGGCTCACAGAAAGAATACAACATGTGACAAAAACAACTCATATCAAGTCGAAGATGAAAGAGAAGATCATCCGCCAGATCATAAAAAGCAACGAATGGTAAGTTAATGGTACTTTTTTTCACACTGATAAATGAATAGCATAGCAAGGTTTAAGGTCCCGAAAGCATCCAGTGCTGGACATTATATCCTTTTACACTGAAATTTAATGTGGTATCATAAAATACACGATAGGTGAACTAGACAAGAGTGTTTAACTTACATTAAAAAAAGGAAATGAAGTGTAGCAAAGCAGATCATGTAACACATTTACCAGGAGGAGAAGAAAGTTTTAACACCCTTTTTGATTTAGAGAAATCGCTAATATCAAACTATATATATAATCACAAGCTCGCACTAGAGTGCAGACTTGCACATTTTACTTTGTTATCACAATTTCATTCCTTTCAACAGGTGATTCCTATGAAAGGCCTCCGAAACATTGGAAACACTTGCTTTGCCAATAGCGTCATACAAAGCCTCCGAATGACTAATAAGTACGATTTAAATCTTATTTAGTTATTTTGAAAAATATCGAGATACATCATTGAATCAAAAGTTCGGGATTTGATCAAACTTTAATTGGTACATAAAGTAATGCTTATGTTAAACATACATGGCATGTCTGCAGAGGTTTATATAAACCTCTTGCAATTCCAAATTAGACTTATACCAAAACTTCCCCATCCAGTTAGACACTTAATTAGTGTCCGAGCCCCGAAACTTAAAAAACTCGTCCGAGATCATAATTAGATCGGCACCTCAAATTAAACGAGACTAATTGTTTGTCGGCGGCTGATCTTAAATACCATTGTCCGTGGTCGAGAATATCCCAGACCAAGAAAAAAAGCTGAATCTCTTCAAGATTGCACTCTCTATCATTGAGACTTTACCATCAACAGATGAGATGGAAATTTAAAGCAAATTATGTTGATACACAATGACGAATATCACATACAATAAGCTACAAAACTATATATATATATAAGCTAATAATTGTATCAATATTGTTGCACGCTTTGATTTATCAAGTATGTGTAAGAGCTTAATCTGTTGAAAGGTCTTTCACGAGTGGCTTTCATTGCCAGTAAGTATGACGATGAATCAATTGAATCTATTTTATTCCTCATTTGAGGTAATAGAGACTGAATCATACATTCATAATAAATACAATTTATTAAACAGACAATACAAGCACAATGAAAAGGAAAAAGTATTGTGATTTCAGCTACATTATTAGTGGAGGTGCAGTTTAAAATCAACATATTCATGAACAGCGTCTCCAGTTGTGAATTTATGCCACATAGTTGATCAATATATGAAGATATAATGTGACATTCATACAATTAATTCTTACCTTTACTTTTTAAGGTTCAAAAAATTTGTACTGCAAAATGATGTTGGAAACTCTGAAAGTCCACTTCTTTGGGAGATGAAAAGTCTATTCCTTAAAATGGAAGATGAGCAAATACCTGTAAGTAATAGTATGATATTCATATACAAATAATCCAAAGAGAGAGAGAGGGAGAGAGAGAGGCCGCCCATAATATTATACGGGGATAATTTTTGAGTTTAAAGAGTCAGTTATTTAGAAACAATCCCAGAAATAGAAATTAAATTAATCCATCTTTAAAAGAAAATGACAGCATGACTCGCTTTTCATTAAGACGCTTTAATTTAGCAGATGTGATATAATGTAAAACTTATGAATATGTATGGAAAAGCTAGAAACATCTTTCATTTGTATTCATACAGCAGAGTGCAATAACTCCATCTTCTTTTATGGAGGTAGCAATGCCTTCGTGGTTTCAGCCGGGTTATCAACATGATGCGGCTGAATTCTTAAGGTATATCTTAGATCAACTAAATGAGGAGGAGAAGAACCTTCCTAATTATTCCCCAATTGTAGACACGATTGTCGAGAAAACTTTTGGTACGACAATTGCAACGCTCATGATTTGTGATGAATGTCAAGACGTGTGTGTCGACACTGAAGTAAAGTTTGAAATACCGCTAGCATTTCGAAAACCAAGGTCATTACCGTCTGCAACCCAGAGACGAGCATTCCCAGATGCGGGGGTACAAGAAGAGTTCGTGAAGCAAAATGTTGAATCAATGTGGGACGGTTATCTTCAGAAGAAAGCAATGAACAATGAATACTATTGTGAGAAATGTGCAGAGCTCACTTCAGCATCAATTTGTACAAATTTAAAGAAACCACCAAATGTTATTATATTTACTCTCCAAAGGTATCAGAAGACTATTGGTAAGAATTTACAAACAGTTTATATTCAAGAATGGATACAGCTAAAATTGCAAGCTAAGTTTCCCGGGATAAGTTATAGGTTATCGAGTGTTATTTTTCATGCTGGGAAAATCTTCGGAGTGGTCATTATTACTGTGTATCTCACAACAGTAATTCTAATGCGTGGTACCTGTTCGATGACTCCTCTGTCTTTGAAACAAATTTACAGTGCGCAAAAGGATTAGACAATTCCCCCTTATCAGAAACCCCCTACATTCTGTTTTATGAAAAGAAAACGATTAGCAACTGAAGTAAAAGCAAATTATGATCAGTATGTCTCACCTGCCGACACAAGAAGGTTCCACGTTATCACTCATTTCCAAGATAATGTAGAACCAAATCATTCAATTGTTATGGAAATAATTGTAATGCATATGAGCTAGGTATGTTCAACAGAAAGGGGACCATGTTATCTAGCAATGTGCCACGTTGCATGAATGCTCAATATTCCGAACTTGAGCTATATGAGCTGAAATTTTACATATTGTGCAAAAATATATTGTATCAATTGGAAGATGAATGAGATCCAGAGTCTTGTGCCAAAGTAATTACTAACTTTTCCATGAGAAATAGAAATAAATATATAGAAAATAAATATATAGAAAATATAATCAAGCGGTTTGCATTCTCGTATCATATATTACCTGGCTTTATGGCTCTAGCTAGAATTTGAAATAAATATCGATATCTAAATCATGGAATTAGCGCGAAATATAAAATATTATATTTCAGCACTGTGTACGAAAGTACGCAATCACCGGACAAGTATTAGAAAAACACAAGTGCACGGCTCCTGGATCGTTCATATCAAAAATGAACATTTTTGAAATGGCAATAAGTCATTTATGGTTTCCTTCTGTTTTAAGAAATATATTTGTGTCCAGATGTTACGTTTTGAATACTGAAGTTGTCTGATTGCCTTCCCTAATGACTCTGTATATTTGTGTGTTATTCATTTGCACATACTACTGTATATATGCAATTTCAAAGACACCAATTTCGCAAGTCAGAGTAAAATAACCCCGCCTCCTATAGGAACTAATAAATTAGTTTTTGAACCCCAAAAGGATAAAATCGTGATCGAGCATCTTAAAAAACACAGAAAACCAATATATGAGGATACCGGAAATCTTTTTGAGTATTTCTGATAGAATAGCAATAATAATGTGGTCTGAGAGTTATGTAACACTATCAATACGAATCATAAGTTTTAAGATAACTGACAGATTTGGATCCAATAACTAATATAACTGTGAAACCTGTGTGCACACTTAAGTAAATCTAGAGTTCATCTGAGAAAGGTTCCGCTCGAATGCACTTCTTGGATGGTAGACGTCTAGATCGAAAATCCTTCTCTGTCGTCGAAACATTTGAAATACCGTAATACAGAAAATGTTCACGTTGTCACAAAGATTTGTAAGTTACAAGTTATCAAAATAACAGTCTCAGTCTTTTTCTTTCATTTCTGATGCTTTTCAATGTCCTGCTTCAGTACAGTAGTTTACAAAAAACTGACTTCTCACAAGATGGTGATGGATTATTTCTGCCCATGAACTGCAGAGTAGCAAAATGTTAGAGTTGAAAAAAATATTATTTTAAATTCAAGCTGGAAAAACGTTCGGATGAATATTGTCTGGAACAAATTTTTAATTAGACTTTTCGATAATTTCTTCAGTCAACAGATATTGTACTCGATTGGTCGTTTGCATTCTTCTCTTAACATATGTTGTACTTGGTTGGTCGTTTGAGTTCTTCTCTCTACACATTCAAAATCAGTGATATTTGAAACATTTTTACAAAAAGTAAAATTATTTTAAGAATTTATCAAACATGAATCAACAAAATGCTGTCTCTAAAATAGCATACAATTTTTAAGGAAATACTTGTTCACTACAGACTAATACTATTGTGACCTCAGAGGTAAACAGATGATGTCAGAGTGACATCATTGCCCATTCATAACATTTCTTACTAAAATGAACCAACACGTAAACAAACGCCTGTCCTGAAGTATCGATGCCATTTATAAACGTCCTTGAAGCATATCAAATCTCTCACTTTGAATAAGATGGCTCAAGGACCTTTACAACAGAGAGGTCACTCAATGACGTGTATTTAACAGTAATTTGTCTTATACAATTCTAGGTAGGAGGTACTGACGTATGATCCTCTTTGGTTATTTTTATTACCAAAAATGGTAAGAAAGCAATCATTCTTCCAAGAAAAAGAGGTTATTCACAAGATGCTATTCAAGTACCCTTAAAGTACCATGTTTACTATAAGGAGAAATTTTTAGCTCATAACATATAGATATGTAAGTTATAGAGCTCTTGTCATCGTGGTGGAAATCACTATTTAATTATTTAAAAGATTAATAGTTCCCACCGCCTAAACTCGTCCGGATCCCCAGGTCAGAAAATACAATATTCCTGGGTAGAATCTACATCGAATTATTCTATTAGTCTAGACAAAGCTACTGAATGCAATGAAGATCAGAGTACATACGAAAAAGCTACCAATTTGCCGAAGATTTCTTGACTCTTTTCCAAACTGTAAAGGGAATTCGTCAAAAAATGTGGAACAAATTTTACGACAAGAACATTTTATTGACCCAGCTGCCCAGGGACATATGACTATTCAACTTCACATCAAGCATGAAACATGGATCAGGGATATAGCATTAAAACATTCCTGGTTGAAGGTAGAACTTGTTTGATTTAGAGAACTTGAACATACTGATATAGTTTATTGATCAGACCGTCACAATAGCTGTAAAGTTTAAATTTCTTCATGACACCAAAATATAACATAAGAAAAATATGTAATACATCAGCACATTAATATTGCAGGATAGGTCTATATATACCACTGCATGATACGACTAATAGGACAATCTTCATCAACACATTCCTGTATTCTGATCTGTGCGTTTAATCATATAAATTTCAACTTTCGTTTTTTGCAGATTTTGTGAATGTTTAAAGTATTTATCCAATAGAAATGACACCGCTTACGAAAAATTAATGGTGATGTTAATGGCATTACGAGATTTATCAATACAAAAGCCATCTGCTCTTGTTTTGATGAATTATGAGACTGCTGAAGTAGATAATTTTGAATTTTGAGTGGAAGTTTAGATTATATAGAAAGAATTATCCATCGTATACATACTTATTCAATAGTGTAGAGTTAGTGCATCAATGCTTTGCACCTAAATGGATAGGTCTATATATATATATATATATATATATATATATATATATATATATATATATATATATATATATATATATGTATATATATATATATATATATATATATATATATATATCTATATATATATATATATATATATATATATATATATATATATATATATATATATACATTTATATATATACATATTTATATATATATATATATATATATATATATATATATACATATATATATATATATATATATATATATATATATATATATATATATATATATATATATATATATATATATATATATATATATACATATATACCACTGCATCAATGCTTTGCACCTAAATGTACATAACAAGACTCTAAATAAAAACGAACTGTAAAATTACTACTTTGTAACCGATTCTTTTATGGTCTTTTGATATTTCAAAGCAATTTAGTCCTTATCTATTAAACGTTTGCTTTTTTACTATAAAATG
Source organism: Chiridota heheva (assembly GCA_020152595.1). NCBI lineage: Eukaryota > Metazoa > Echinodermata > Holothuroidea > Apodida > Chiridotidae > Chiridota > Chiridota heheva. Next base: position 315,338 of record JAIGNY010001871.1, read on the forward strand.
TAGTTAACCTATGACTACAAGAAACACCCGTCAAATTTGGACCATCATAATCAATTGAGGGAGGCAATTTATTCACATGCATGAATACGTATGCCATACTGGAACCAACCACAGTGGACGCATGGTCTAACAACTTGACGGTCTCCAAATGAAAATGTCCTAATAATCATATATAACTAGAGCTTACTATGATTTATTGCTACTGAGATCTAGCATTAGTTAGCATGTGACCTATTAAGATCATTCCAATTATAGCTACACAGGTAGCGTGTGTACTATGTAACGATATGTAATAATTGTAATGCTCATTAAGCTCAGACATACAGACAAGAAAGACAATATTTACAAAGGTCGGTTAGTTTGTAACCGGTGTCACGCGAAAATAAGGAATTGGGTTGTGACTCAAGGGCGGATCTTGAAATGTAGACAATGCAGCTATGTTTTGTTTTGCGTTTCTCATCTTCTTCTTGATTTTGCAAGTTAATCAAACACTGATTTAAACGTTTTCAAATTTTTTAACAAATGTTGCTGTTGCAGAAATAAATTATCCCTTGTATATTACACAACTGTAATGCTTCAAAGAAACACAACCAACTGTTGATATGAATTTCTGTTTCTTTTCTTTGCATTTCTTTTTCATTTTGGGTAATTAATGTACTGATTGCACGCTACGGGCTAAGTTAACTGATAAAAAGTAGACGTTCTAAAAGTGATATTCGATTTTCAAAATTACATTTGACAAAGAAGTTAGATATTATTATCTGCTCATGAAAAGATAACGTAACAATATGTACAACAAAATGTATCATGAATTTTTTAATACAATCAGGATTTCTATAAATTACACAAAGTATAATGAAATTTACTTTCTCTCCTATCATTACAATATGAACATATTTAGATATAAATTATATTCCTAAATTCAATGAGGAGGTACCTTCATTTTTTACTTGTCCCTTACGTGTCTCCCCACCACCCTTTCTCCGTTTTGGGTCTTTGTAATAAACTGTATATTTATTCACTATAAATCACTTGTTTTGTGTTCTTCATACTAATTTTATTTCTCAGTTTTCAGACATATTTTATTTACTGATTCAATTATCAATGTTGTACCGTTCTTACAATTTCTCAAATCCCAACAAGAAATTTGTCTAAAGGACAAATTGGTTTTGTTTCGCTCCACACAAAACAAATCCTATTCGTTGCACCTCACGATTAATGCTGGTATATATATAACCAAATGTCTTCCCTCGCCATATATTTGTATATGTCAAAATGGAACAGCTGATAGTTGAATGATCTTGGTGTTTGAACACGAAATCAAATATTTGAGGGTATAAATAGTAATTTAAAGTTACATTATTTGCACTTAAGATGATAAAGTTGCGATGAGATTAATCAAGTTCGTCATTGAAGTCTTTATAAGCACCCACAACACATCAAGTTCGTCATTGAAGTCTTTATAAGCACCCACAAAACAATTCCACCTCGGCTGAGTTAACACAATATGAAGTGAAACCATAAGATACAGTCTTTCAACTCCAAACACAAGTTAAAATATCTGCAAACGATTTTGGCTTTTGGATTAGATAAATCTTTAAGATGCCAATTACAAAATATATTTACTGCATGATTCTGCAGTCTTCCTGTGATCAAATGGGATTTATTTGAAATACAAGTTTACCTAGCAGCCTAATCTCACTTTATTTACACAAAACTTTAGATTAAGACACACAGGAGACTGATTAAAGAACAGTTCATTGTTTTTCGTTGCACCACCTTAAAAATGACTTACAATTATGTTTATTTAAATCATATACAATTTTACCAAACCTGGATCTTGCTCTTTCCATAACTTCCCTTGGTGAGTAGCTCTCACCTTCCTCGTTTTGGATGCACTGCATTTTTGGAACAGATTCAATCCATTGCTTAACCACGTCCTCACCATGTTGATTGTGAATCATTTTTATGTTGTGAGAGCCATGCATGACACCTTGGATGGCACCTTGGGCGAAGTTTCCATTTGTAATGAACGATATGATCTCCCGGGCAAAATTCCTGAATACTCTCTACTGTTGTTGAACGTAACAGAAACCACGAGATTTTGTTCAATCCACGTACTGCCTGGATTATTGTTGATTCCTGTAGACTTTCCGGTTTGTGTACGAGAGCATGGACTCGACTTAAGGTCGGAGCGTAAGAAACCCCTGGAGACGTTCCTCCTCCAAATAATGTCCTTCCAGGTATCGCAGCTTCTCCTAAATATATATCCGTTTCATCAACGCATTTAGATGTCAGAATCTCATTAAGGGAATTTTGCATATTTTCTTTTTCATCGTCGCTCAGAAAGTTTTCTCTAAATGAATAATACAGATTACTGACAATTACTCTTTCTTGTATCATGAACATCCAGCCAGAGTCATTTCTTTGGAAAGCTGACACTACTTTTTATTTGACTGTCTCTATGCAGGTCTCCCTTATGGCATTCGAGGCCATGAAATACATTGTGGGGCTTACAGCATAACCTGTTTCGTTGAAATAAAGAAATTGCGATTTGAGAAAATTTCTTATTTGGGCCTGAGCAAAAGTAAGTTGACTCTCAGCAATTCCATGTTTACAAAGTTTTGCAAAAGAGTCTTTATTATCACAAAATCTAGCATGTCGACAGTCACCAACTCTAGCCTGTGCTCTAGCTAGCATAAGCTTGGCAGGGTTGCACTTCAACACTTCATCCGGGTATTTGATGACAAACATTGAATTCTGAACATCTTCCCCGTCATAGCTGATGGCTTTCCTTAAAATTTCAAAGTTATCGGACAGGCTTCTTTGCTACATGATGACATTCAGATCTCCCCCACTGTCAATGCTTTCCATTATGACATGGTTATGAATAACCAGCATCATCACCGTACCACGCCACAAAACCCCCTGCTTAGGGAGTTAAAACGTCCTCGACTAATGAACGTTGCGATTGATCAGCAAGATCTCTGTTCAGCGACAATTCATAAGCACCTGATCTTCTTCCCACTTCATCTGTTTGTAGGGATGACGTAGCGTCGTCACTTGTCGCTCTTTTATACTCCAATAAGAATTCACATTCACAGGTGGGACAATACATTTCCAAACTTTTGTTTTTTCCTTACATTACAGTATTTCTTGTATTGGTCGGTTAGAGGTTCATCACACAAACAATACTGCAATTGAAGATTTATTCATCCTATTGTGAAAGGAAGAAACGGAATTGGTATTACAATAGATTCCAAAAACAAACACCATATTGAAGAAAAACAATCTATCAACTTTACTCCACAGGGAAGGCACTGGAAGTCCTTTCACAGTTATGAGTGTAGAAATAATTGCAACTGCATCAGAATAAACGTAACAGAACGACTCACAATCCTTGAAAATATGTGCGCATTTCATTAAATTTTCCTTCAATTTACGACCACTCGTCATGTAAGCCGATATGTCAAATAGAAAGCATCAAAGCTAGTGTCATTTACAATCACAAAAAATTATGGAGGAAAAGTCAGTCAGAATAGTCTAATTAATTGTTGGCCTTAATTTATGGTGCGTTAGTGTGTGAAAATAAACAGATTTTCATGTCAATATGTGGTGGGACCAATACATCAAAAAAAAGTCACACCAAATTACTGTTTTGTCAGATATCCACTTTAATTCGGCACAATGGGTTCATCACAGCTCACTGGGTATTGGAGCCAGTGATATTTAAGACAATTTTAAACAGATTCCAATTAACTAAAAGGCGGTGGAGGAAAATAGTGACTTTTATTAGAACAAGCCGAAAAATGCAGAACGAAAGGAGGTATAATTATTACATATGTCACAAACCAATCTGAAAAATAGGATTACATTTCTTCATTTGTTCCCAAAACATTCGTATGTCTTAATCTCAGCATCTCAGAATCATATACGCAAAACAGGTCTCCTATACTGTCCATCTTATATGAATAGAGACATTTCAGTCAACATAACCCAATATAAATTAAGACAGAAATGACCATTTGGAATAACATTCAAATCATTATGAATCACATGATGTTCATAGTGAAACGTGTTAATTACACATACTGTATGATGAATGAAAACCAAATAAATCACAAAGAGCTCTCCAGAAATTCATGCTTAAGACCAACCAACACGTTACTTTACGATTACAGAACGCAAGTGTTCCTACTACAAGTTGAATTAACCCAAAGATAACATGTCTCAGTAAGTCAATGAAATTATAACAAAGGTTTACTTCATTCTTTCGGCTGTTATAATTGTAATGTCAGTGAGAGAAAATCTCACTAATCAATAAAATAATACTTTTGCAGAAAAATTTAAACATTGACAACTTGGGAAAGTTAATGTCAAGTAACAAGAAATATTCTAAGATAATGTTCAAAATGCCTCCAAATTATTTGACGCATAAAAACGCTGCTAAGGAAATAACTGCATACATGAAGCAAAAATACATATCAAGAGAATGGTTACTTTGCAGCTAGTGTGTATACAATACTGTATGTCTCTGAGATAATAATGCGCATCGTTAAGTTCGACTAAATACTCTATGCATCCATACATAATTAACAGAAAACTAACAAAAAGAATTAGCGTAGGCCGATATATTACCAAATTACAACTCTCTTAAAATTAAATGTAACTTATCCAGCTTAACGCTCTGTTTCACTTGATACATCTAAGTCTGTCTGATCAGAAGGACCTAATACTCTGGACAGAACTTTGACAGCAACTTCCTCTTCCGATTAATTTGAACTAGAATCAGACTCTGCACGTTTTGTGACTTTGCGTAATTGCCTCATGTGAACGTATTTTGTAGGGGCCACGTCAATTGACTTTGCAGGAACAGGCCTAATCTCTCTTCTTCGAACAACACGTTTAGAATCACCCTCCGCTGATTTTTTCTCATAAACCGCACCACTACCCAGTCTGCCAACAACCTCTAAAACCTTGGGACCCCATGCATCCGCTATCTTGTGTCTACCCTTGGGATGATATCAGAGATACACCCTTTCCCCCATAAGACGCGGTTTCTCACTGGCTGTTTCATTATACAAGGCCTTCCCAAGCTCAGCTTTATGGGCAATCTGCTTCCCTGCTTTTCTGTAAGCCATCTGTAGAATGTTTGCATGGTTTGCTAACCACGAACAAGCATCATGATTTCCCCCTAATTCTGAATCAGTTCTATCAACTCTTACTAAATAATCAATAGGTAGCCGTGGGTCCCTGGGTCCATACCAAAGATTAGGTAAAATGGTGAAAACCCCGTACTGGCATGGGGTTGTGGCATTGTACGCATATACAACCTCGGGTAAATACTCAGACCATTTTCATTTCTGAGTAGGAAAAAGTGTCTTAAGTAAGTTGTGCAGGGTCCTATTAAAACGTTCCACCTGTCAATTACCCTTAAGGTGATACGTGGTAGTATGAGTTTTCTCCACACCATACAATTTACACAGTGACTGGATTAGTGATGTCTAAAACTACCAACCCTGATCTGAATGCAGTCTACGTGGACACCAAACCTAGAAAATCATTCTTTTACTAGGACCTTCGCAGTATAATAACTTTCTGATCCCTTGTGGGTATTGCCTGTGTGAACTTCGAAAGCACATCTGTTATTACTAGAGAATTTTCCTTTTCTGAGGTATCACTCAGATGATTCTTATGTTATTCCTATACAAATTTTGAATTTAGATAAATAACACTGGTGGGACACACAGACACTGTTTTAAAGTATAAAATGCTAACTGATGTACCCCTTCCCACCTGAAAGATTGTTTTTTATGAAGGCTTTATCTTCAGTCCAAATTTGCGTAGTCAACTAAAGACTACACCTATCCTGACCAGGTGATCTTCAAAAGAACTGCATAGACTAGAATATCTTCTAAATAACATAGAACTGATTATAGAGACTGATCCCTAAGACATGCCTGCATTAAACGTTGGAAGGTTCCCGGCCCGTTATATAACCCGAGGGGCAATCGTACAAATTCATATAGGCCAAAAGGAGTTATAAAAGCTGTTTTGTGCCTATCGTTCTCATCAACCGCTACTTAATGATAACCCGAGAGTAAGTTAATAGCTTAAGTTTAACCCATTTGCCCCGTGAGGGGCATCGAATGACTCGTCGATACGAGGGATTGGGTATGAATCGTTCTTGATCTTAAGATTAAGCCTCCTATAATCCACACATAACCTAAGGTTCCCATTAGCCTTGCTAACCAACACAATCGGGGAGGCGCAAGCACTTGTGCTCTCCTGGATAATCTCTCTCTGTAATAATTGCCTACCATGCTCTTTGACTTATAAAAATAGAGATGGCGGTACCCGCCTGTACGCTTGTTTGACCTGCTCATTATCTACAGTTCTAATTTCGTGCTTGACTACTTCCTTCAGTGTACCCTAAATCTTTCTCAGACTTGGCAAACACATCCGTATTCTGTACCAATAGGTCCCTTGCCATTTTCTTTTGAAGATCTGATAAACCAAGCCACTGCAAACTAAATTGACCAATTACATCATTTACAGCTTTTTCACATATTTCATCACTTACATCACTTTGTACATTTTAAGAAGTTAAGGTACCCTCTTCAACCATGTCTACACTATGCACACTGCCCAAGGGGATTCGAGGCTTTAACCATACCTCTTCTTCATTAACATTAGGCACCTGTAGTTGCAAGTGACCATTAGAAACATCCTACACAAATACAACGTGCTAACTAGTTATAAGCTACTCTGTTCCCACGGACCATGGAGACAGGTAACAATCACCGGGGACAGACACTTCGAAGATAACTGAACCTTCTCCCTCCTATCTACCCTTACTAACCCATGAACTAAATTTTGCGTTACAGTAGATTCAATGTCAATTCCTTTCCCCCATGTAACCCACCAGTATGTGTGAGGGCATGTCCCGCAGCACGTTTATCCCGAAGAAGACAGGAATTCCGTTACCTACCAAAGTCTTAACTATCAAAATTCCCCGTTTTGAAATACTGATCTCTCCCAATTGGAAATCAACCCCAAAATACCCACTATATGGGATATCAGCGCCATTCGTTGCCTTCAAACTTATCAAATTCATTTCCTCCAGGCTTACTTGGGTATTTTTTTCTCGAAACATACTCCTCCGTCATGGTAGTGACCTGAAAGCCAGTATTTATAATTGCCTGGGAGTTAATGTCACTTATTCTTACATTCACACCGTACATGCACCTACCAAAAACTCAGAGCGTATTGGACTAATACTTGTATCGGGGACTCGGCTCTCAACACCAGATGGAATTAGTTTCCCTGTTTGCATTACTAGAACCAGAGCTACTAATTAGCAGTAGCTCCGTGCAGTCTTTGGCGAATGTCCTGTTTGTGGCATCGAAAGCACTTTATATTGGTGTGGTTGCGTCCTTGATGCGCTCTTCTAGATTGATTGCTCTGATATGCTTGATGGCTCCTGGATTCTAGACTAGCGATGCGAGAGTCTACGTTATTTTTCTGTTCTTTTATGCCATCCAAAGCGAGGCTCTCCAATGCGATTGGTATTTGGCTAGCTGCCACCGTTTGGCTATTTGCCGAAGCCCTCTTCATCCCCATACGCTTTTGTAGGCTCTCCTCCTCCTCGGCCATTTCTAGGGCCCAGTCTCACAGTTTCATAAATTCATTATAGGGGTTGTCATGCATTTGCCTCTTCACGTCTCTCCTTAGGACATAATCTCCTTAGGACATGATCTAAAATCCCGTTTTGGAACTGTTCTTTTGAAATTCTTTCTGCATTTGCAGTATCAGTTAAGTCCTCTAATTTATCAGCCAAGATTATCAGAGCATCACGCAAACTCTGATCCATTTTCATCATCTCTTTGAGCCCTACTAGATGACGTTCCGTCTACTTTTTATATTTTATTTAATCAGTATTATTTTCCTTTTATGTGATATAACATTATTATTGATGCATTTGTGATTTTCATATCATACATTTTTTTGACACCCCCTACTCCAAATTTCGTATTAACATGGATTTAGATATCTACCAGGACACCATTGTTTAGTAAAATTTTGTTCAAAATCTGAAGAAAAAAACCCGAGAGGGATGTTGTGTATTATTTTTCCGTCCTTCTATTTCTTTAAATAAGATAGTCTGGCCTTCATACATCCTAATTCACTTCCTGAGTAAGTTCCGTTCCCAGTAGATTGTATTACCCCATCATTACCCTATTATTATTTCTCTTGTCTGGTCTCAGGAAGTACCACACCTTAAATGTGAACTCAAGATTCGCCCATACATGGCCAGCACATGTCAATCAAATGCTGACCTATGATTGGTCCAGCCACCCTTGGGTTGCATGCACGAGGTTGGGGATGAAGAAACTGACTAGAGAGCAGACGGGCGTTAGACTTAAAACTATTGAGATTACCACTACTACTAGAGATTACTTGTGAAAATCGAAATAAATTGAAGTATCTGAATCCAGCTTGATCTTAAGTTATTTAGTATGTTACCCTGCGCTTTACGAAACATTAAGGTCAGAGGTCAAATATGTCGTTTGAGGGGTAATTATACTAATTTGTACAAATTGCGGAACTTTAAACTCAAAAAGTACAAGACCTATATCAACCCTTTGCTGCACCATGACACTTTGGTGCATGAATTTGTGTCCCGTAGATTCTGAGGTCAAATGATCAAAGGTCACAGAGCTGTTGACCTTTTTTCACCATTTTCCCATATAGTTATGGAATGGTAAGGGTGACGTCAGCATAAATGGTGTCATGCAGTAGTGTACGATAAATATATAAAAAATTTAGAAGTTATTTCAGTAATTATGTCAGTGGTCAAAGGTCAAATATATGATTTTACGGGTAATCATGTATTAATTTGTACATTTTTGCGGCATATTAAACAAAAAAGAACAAGACCTATACCAACCCTATGTTGTATCATGGCAACTTGGAATATAAATGTATCGCGTAGCATCTGGGGTCAAAATTACGAAGGTCAAAGGTCACATAGCTATTGGTCTTTTTCACCATTTCCCCTATGATGATGGAATGGTGGTTTTAGTGATTAAGGTCAGAGGTCAAATACGTAATGGAGGGGGTATAATTATGTACTAATTTGTACAATTTTTGTACCACTTAACATTCAGAGAGTTGAAGACCTATACCAACCCTGTGTTGTATTATGTACCTTGGTACATGAATTAGTGTCCCGTAGACTCTAGGGGTCAAAAGGTCAAAGGCCTGTTTGTACTCACATGGGAAGTACAATCCATTAACGTGCCTAAAGAAAGATAGCCAAGCCAGTCTCAACTTTTGCTTGTACTCGAGCTTGCATGGGCAGTGCAATCCACCAAGAGTCACATAGCTATAGTGACCCTGTTAGCTATTTCCCCCACTATGCTGTACGCTTAAGGTGATGAGATCAGCAACTCCGTGGATTGCTTTCTTGTTTGTGTTTTAATTGTCTCTCATAATTCTTTGAAGGTGTGCAGCAAATACTGACCGATTGTTTGGCTTTCATGCTACCCGAAATTCATTTTGGTAGGAATAAGCTTTGACATCATTTTCAGTGACTGAGATTTAGGAATGAAAATAAAAAAAATATATGAAGATTTTGAGCATTTTGTCCATGCAGTCACATGTTACAAAATAAATATACAATGAACTTGATTGCCAAGAACCTTGTAGAGGCAAACAAAACTCAAATGCTTTTAGAATCTATCAATAACCACGAAAGTAGGTAAAACATTTCATCAACATCAGTGAAAAAATTACCTTATACAGCATTCTAAAATCTCAAGCATCAATATGAAATTCTGTATGATGTATTGCAGGAAGACCTTAGTATTTTGTTTTTTTAAATACTTTGATGTTTAAATGTTTGCATAATTTTTTAAGTGGTGAAGTAAATTTTTGACCAAACTGTTGAAGGTCTTTACCATACCCGATATTCCAGCAGGAATACACTCTTTTTAAGGAAAAAAAACTTTCAAACATTACATTGGCTATAGCTTAAAAACTACAAAAGTGCTATATAATTAAAACACAAAAGATTGTGTTTAGATTTTAAAACATTTCCAAGTAGTATAGAAATTGCTACACGTCCATAGACTTCTGCTATCTGTCCATTGGTACATTACAAATTGCAAATATAGATCAGTGAAAACCTTAAATAAAAATATTTCATTTCTGGAATCTGAGGATTGTTTTACTAAAAATTAAACACTCAATTTTAGCTGTCCATTGCTCAGTAAAAAACCTGGAGTACTGTAATTGGTCTATGTTGTAGCACTTTAATTTGAGCGGTTTTTTGCCAACAACCCAAACTTAAGAAATATTCCTGTGGTCACACAAGGCAATTCATGTAATAGAGGACAGTTCAAAAATTACATTGACAAAAAGCCATTTCAGAATCTATTTCTTACAAAGAGTTATCTTCAAGTTTTAAACTTTCGCAGAAACGGCTTAAAGACAAATTGTGACATTACATCATCACATTCTAAAAATGATTTTGTAAAGTTCTATTAAAAATGATTGTATTTAAAGGTTTATGGTCCTGTAGAAATGCTGAGTAAATAATTTTTTGAATTTTTGAGCAACAATTTTTGGTTTGTGAGCTATGTATGATGAAATTCATTTTTAATTTATTTAAAATTTGTGATTGTTACAGCTCAAATAAAATCTTTGTTGTCAACAATTTAAGTCCTTAATCTTATCTCATCATAGTAAATACTAGAAACTTTGGTCAAAATTTTCTACATCCCTGAATTGAATTTTGAAAGACAATGTAAAATGGTCAATTTATAGCCAATTTTGATGACATTTGTTTGATCTTCATGGTTTTGGTGCAAGAAAAATTCCCGTGAAATTCCATATACATATATATGATAGACGGCTATTAAAGGAACAAATTGGTTTACAAACCATGTTGAAATCTTATTTCATTTAGGAGCACACTTCAAAGAGAAGAAAAGTGTTGAAAAGTGACCATACAGTGTAAAGTGTGATGCCCTAATTGCGGATCCAAGACATTTTTTTTATGTAATTAATTGCCTCTTTCTTAATAACTTTTGTTTACTTATTGAGATGAAGTATAAGATGCACTTAAAACAAACATACTCTTAATGGAAAGCAAATTGAATTTTCATTGTATAGAAATATGTAAAGAATTATTTTGGATCTGCAGTAATGACATTATACTTTACACTGCAACACATTGGTGAGATCTTTGAAATGCAATATCTCCAAACGGAATAAGATATCAACATGTGTTTACCACCAATAGTCCCCTAACATACAGTATAAATGAACATTTAGGGGAACATTCTTTAAAGTACTGAAGCTAATTTTGTGTCTACATAAGCATGTGTGCTAAGCGTATATTCATATAAAGTTTGATATATCCAGGTGGTTAATTTACGTTGTTTCCCATGTGGTTCTTTTACGTTATACCCCATTTGTTTCATTATGATATATGTTTCATATAGTTTATACCCCATGTAACTCATTTATGTTGTACCACATGTGGTTCGCTTGTGTCTCACATGGTTTAATTTGTCCCTCTTTTGACAGAATAGTGAATGTGCAACAGTTTGACCTAATGACGAATGTGCAATTAATATTTGATTGCAAATTACTATAATTTACAAGTATTTGCTTTTTGCGTTTGTGTCATTTATCAATTAATTACAGTGTAAATAATTTATTAGTTAAATAAATAGATCAGAAAATAAACATATAAATCATAGTAATATGTATTTAAGCAAATTTATCATTATGTTATACAAAACAAGACTTTTCCAGTTGACCCTACACTCATCACTACGATTGATTATTTATGTGACTTTCAGGGATTATGGGAATCTTCTTCCTAGGTCTTGTCGCTCCTCAACATTTCCACCTCAGTGTTTACTGCTTTCTTCAAGCATGTTGGAATATATTGTTATGGTAAGTTATCAAGGTTCACAAGTTAATGTGGCGTAGGGGAGAGAATGGGGGAAATGAATTATACTGTACGTTTCTGTGGCAAAGGAATGATGTGTTCCTGGGGCAAATGAATACTTGGTTCTTGGGGCAAAAGAATGATGAGTTCCAGAGGCAAAGGAATAATTGGTGGCTTGGGCAAAGGAATGATAGCTTCTTGAGGCAAAGGAGTGATGAGTTCATGAGGCAAAGGATTGATGGGTTCTTGAGGCAAAGGAATGATGGGTTCATGAGGCAAAGGAATAATGGGTTCATGAGGCAAAGGATTGATGGGTTCTTGAGGCAAAGGAATGATGGGTTCCTGGAGCAAAGGAATAATGAGTTCCTGGGACAAAGGCATGATGAGGTACTGGGGCAACGCTCCAGGAACATTTTAACCAAGAGATACATCCTAGATCCAGTAATTAAAATAAAAATCATATTATCAAAATTATATTATCAAAATTTTTCAAAAGCCTGTTTTATCTTTGTTTTAAAACCCCACCTGGATGTGTGCAGTGTGTGTGTGTGTGTATGTATGGGTGTGTGTGTGTGGGGGTCCTGGGAATCATTATTATGTTTGTGACGAGATTAGTGCCAAATTGTGGAAAATTGTGAAGTTTGAAACTTCACTGAACTTGATAGATACTAAATTGCAGGTTCTGAAGTAACATAAACACCATGAACAAGGTTTCTGAAACAGTTTTTTTTAATGGGAGAGGGAGATAGGGTTAAAGGAGGGGAGCAGTGTTGAAGGAAAGAGAGAGGTTGAATTCTTAAATGTTTTAAGATAGCAAAAGTGCTGAGCTGGTTTACTTTATGCAGATGAAATAAAATGTAAAATTTTCTTGGGTCAATTTTTAGGGTTGGTAATTGACCCTTGCTATTCACAACCCTATCTGCATATAACTGTGAAGGATAGGTCTTATTGCAGAGATAAGTTATGTGTTCAGTCAATGGAGTCCTGGCGGATGTTGTGACTATAGAATTCATTTATATTATTATTTCTAACATTATTTAATCTACATTCTGTCCTCAATGTTGTAGTACTAGAAATAATATGCTGCATGAATAGGTTCTAAAGTTCATCTGTGAACAACCTAAAACCTATCGTGTGGAATGAATAGGGATTATGAAGAGTTGAAAAATATTTTTTCATGAAGGAAAAGTAATTGGTGCTATCAGGGCAGCAAGTGGAATGTTTGGATGACACTTGAGAAGTGTGTTTGAATATTCTTGAGACTCAAGAAAGATAAGCCCTAATTCTTCGGATACTATTTCCTTTAATTTTTCACATTTTTTTATTTTCCATCAAAGCCTTTGAGAAATGGCCAAACTTAAGCCAAATAAGGTATTTTACAGCCAAACAAGCTTCTAAAAAGCCAATTTGCCAGGTCTGTATAATGGGCAGATGTTGTAAGAGGAGAATTTGTTAAGTAGGATTTTGGGGGTTTCCTCCTTATAGGTTTTCTATAGGAAGTCAGAGACCAGTTTCTGATAGGCCAACACTTTTATAATCATGATAACATATGTAAGTCTGAATGTTGTCTTATGTAATTTTCAGGTAAAGAAGCTGCTAATTTTTTTTTGGATTTCATCATTACATTGATACTCATTGCTGTTGAAGCGTTGACTCTTAAACAAAATGAACGACATACCCATCTGCCATCCTCACTATCTAAAGCAAGGGTGTGGTTGCACAATACATCCTATGGATTCAGTGTTCAAGAGTTGCAGCTGGGAAAATCTACATGGGAGGAAGTAGCTCAAGCCCTGATTGGTCACGGTCCACATGCTTGAGACGCTTGATGGTCAGACGACAAAGCAGCAATTGGAGGAAAAGACAACAGGCTTCACAAGTAGTGTACTGGAGAATAGTAGTGTACTGGAGAATAGTAGTGTACTGGCGAATAGTAGTATACTGGAGAATAGTAGTGTACTGGGGAATAGTAGTGTACTGGAGAATAGTAGTGTACTGGAGAATATGTAGATATGTACTCAGTTGTAATTGATTTAATGTTTCTAACACAGTGTGGTAACAAAAAGATTTTGTTACAAAATATTTTAGGACGGAGTAGAGGAAGAATGACTTAGTCACAGATTTCAATTACCAGATCATGACATTAAAATTACACTTTACAAAAACAATGTTGCCCTTAAGTTCTGTTAGTTAAAGAGATAAAGACCTCGGACTTCTAAGCTCTTTATCTATATACAAAATTTTAGAACAAAAGAAAGCAAATTATAATCCAATTATGTAAATATTGGGGTAACATAGAAAAACTAAGAAAACCTTTATATAAAAATATGTGTGTAGTTTAGTTGGAGAAAGAGGAAAATGTACAACCTCTGAAATTTACATGGAACTTTTTTATATTTTAGTTTGAATGTATAAGATTCATAGCGAATGCAACTACCTATACAGTAAGCTTTCTGTATGTAATGAACTTATTCATGGGTTTATAAAGACAAAACTGTTATTGGTGTTTGTATTTAGAAATGAATGTGTTTGTGTTTTCTTGTGATGAATGTCCTAACGTAGGTTCAAATTTCTGATGTAATTTCGTTGGTTTTTAACTTTGTGCGGAAGATATTTGAAGAGGATTTGATATTTCACATACTTCAAGCTGGAAAAGGTATTTAAAACATTTTCATGGTCTGAAATTAAGGGAAGAAATATAAAAAAAAAAAAGCTTTTTTGGTGATTTTTTTCTTGTTCAATACAATTTGAACTTATGATTACTCATAGCTTGAAAAGTACATGTGCCATTTTCAAAATTCAAAGACTATTAAACTTAAGATTAAAATTGCAATGCCCTTTTGCCAGACTTTCATTTTGTATCGTTGGAGTGAGAGACATTTTCCTTCCCCCCACTTTTCTTATGTTCATATTTTTTATATAATCTGCTTAGTTAAAAGATCATAGTTTTTGTCAGATGAAGAATTAAAAAAAGTTGATCATACTTCCAGTTAGCTGCTTGAAGGATGTATAGAGGTCATCAATGGCTGACTTTTAGATGAAGATCTTTGGTATTCTTTCACTGGCTATGACCTAATATTGAAAAATATAAGGATTTTAATCTGTCATAGCTCAAAATAAACAAAAATAAGAAAACTAATAGACTATTATACTCAGTGCTCTGTCACATATATTTGTTAGGTGTACTTACAGTATCATATAATGTGTGCCTCTTTATGATACTGCAGTTTGCTACTCCAATCTATTCTGTACATAGTGGATTCGGCAAATGAAAATAAGTAATTTGACATCTCGTATTGTCTTGTCTTTTGCTGGTGCAGAATATTTTAGTGCATCAATGTAGTTCATTTTGCTTTTATGATTATTAGCTGATAATGATAATGTGCATTGTATATATGTTTTCTTATAAGAGTAATCAAATTATGTTATGCATAATTAACTGGTATCATCAAGCCATACTTCAAAAAGTTTAAAACAATTTATTTAACGAACATTTTAATGATAGATTAAGATCATTTTAATTATAGATTAGCATCATCTTAAAGTTCAGTCCTACTCACTTATTTGAAAGGAATATTGAAGCAAAATGGAATTGTAATTACAAATTTGTATCGATAAAAGAAGGATGAATTTGAAAAAAGGATATATAAACAAGACAATCTTTACAATTAACTTGTTTGTGTAGTAATTATTGTATATAATCATAAAACTATTGAACAGATAAACCTTCTTGCAGAAATTTGATTACAGTATAATATGCACAATCAAAGGTTCTTTTGTAAAGCTAGATTTAGTATACAGAGGTTAAAGCATTGATTCATTAAATACAAATTGTAATATAGATACAAAATCATTAGTTTTTAGCTCGACTATTCGAAAAATAGTAGAGCTATTGTACTACCCCCGGCGTCGGTGTCCGGTAAAGTTTTGGTTAAAGTTTTGATAACTTAAGTTATGAATGGTGCACATTCATGTGACTTGACATAAAGGTAAAAGACATTGGTACTGATCAAATGAGCATGATTGGAGGGTTGTGTGTATATACTAAGTTGCTTATTTGCATAACAATAAAAGTATTTGTCAGGTCCAAGTTTTGGTTGAAGTTTTTGGTTAAAGTTTTCATAACTTATGAATGGTGTACATTCATGTGACTTGGCATAGGGGTAGAGGACATGGGACCTTTTTAAATGAGCATAATTGGGGGATGTGTGTGCATAATAATTAGCTTATTTGCATAAAAACGAAAATATTTGTCAGGTTAAAGTTTTGCTTAAAGTTTTTGGTAAAGTTTTCATAAGTTAAGTTATAAATGGTGTACATTCATGTAACTTGGCATAGGGGTACTGTCTAAGTGAGCATGATTGGGGGTTGTGTATGCATACTGATTAGCTTATTTGCATAACATTGAACATATTTGTATCTATGATATCTCTTACATTAAAGTGGATGTGGGGATTTTGTTTGCACAAATGATCATATATGTTAAGAGCATGATCTACAATTAAGGTTGAGGTGAATTGTGCATAGTAATTATGTTATTTGCATAACAATAGACTCGTATACAAAATGTGTATAATTCATGAGTGCATAAGCTATGAATGATGTACATTCATGTAACCTGGCACAGGGGTAGAGGACATGATTGCTGTTGAAGTAAGCATAATTGGGGGTTGTGTGTGCATACTAATTAGCATATTTGCATAACAATGAAAATATTTGTATCTATGACATCTCTTAAATTAAACTAGGAGTAGAAATTTCGTTTACACAAATGATCATATATGTGAAGACCATTGTCTACACTTAATGGTGAGGTGTAATGTGTATATTAATTAGGTTATTTGCTTAACAATACACTTTCGCATAAAATACTTAACCTTTAGATAATAAATTTGTACTTGTTACAGGGGTAGAGGACATGGGTACTGTTCAAATGCGCATAATTTGGGGTTGCGTGTGCATGCTAATTAGCTTATTTGCATACCAATGAAAATATTTGTATCTATGATATCTCTTAAATTAAAGTGGGGATTGCGGATTTTGTTTTACACAAATGATCATATATGTGAAGAGCATTGTCTACACTCAATGGTAAGGTGTAGTGTGCATATTAAGTAGGTTATTTGCATAACAATAGACTTGCGTACAAAATATTTACCTGAGATAATATTTGGTTCATTTGTAGAGGGCATTAATACTGTTCAGTTGAGCATGATTGGGGGATTGTGTGTGCATAATGATTAGCCTATTTGCATAGCAATGAAAATATTTGTATATGTGGTGGTATCTCTTGAATTAAAGTGGGTATTATGATTTTGTTTAAACAAATGATCATACAGTATATTTGAAGAGCATTGTGCACACTTCATGGTGAGGTATAGTGTGCATTTGCTGCAATATGCTTGACTTGAGATCAAAGATATATGGCTTATGACTTACTAACTTCACATTTCTAGCTTTGTTATAATATTGATATTTCTGACATGAATAGCAATTAAAATGTTTGTCTTGCCGTGAATAAAGAAGCAAATAAAAGATTCCTCGCTCCTAAGTATGATAAATTAGGGGTTTGACAAATATAAACAATAAGCAGAATGTTGGATATAAGATGACATTATGATAAATTAGTTGAAGGAAATGGGATGAGGTCATGAGGGACAGGGTGGAATTGTATGTAGGGCAGGTTGCGGTGGGATGTTGGTCAGGATGTGTTGGCATGGTAGACATGGTGGATTGGCATGTAGAACAGGGTGGGTTGGCATGTGGAACATGATGGGATGGCATGTGGAACAAGGTGGGTTGGCATGTGGAACAGGGTGGGTTGACATGTGGGACAGGGCGGAATGGTATGTGGAAGGATGTCATCTGGATTTCAATTGTGATAGCATGTGGGTCATGCAAGTGGTGGTATGTTATACAATATCTAGTTTTCAGGTGTAATTACATGGAGTATATACGTCGGATGACATTTGGGACAGGTTGGGGTGGAATCTGGGACAGTCTGGAATATGCATTATTAGCGGTGAGGGGATTTTTTTTTATCGTTTCCAATGTCTAGTTTGTCATACCTTAAGCGATATTGTTTCGCATAATTTTGCTTTAATATTATTGTACATTTTACATGCTGCTTGACTTTGCTTGACACACATATTTTCAAAAATTAAAAGTTATTACAATCCAGGATGTAGTTCTGGGGATCTGTAGGGGCTGGGGGAGGGTACAGGTTGGAAATAGGGTTGAATGTCATTCTTTCATTAAAATTGGCAAGTCAGGGCCTCTCCTTTCTTTGTTATTCAATTGATAGACTAAAAGAGGTGTTATAGTTATACAGACTGCTAGGTTTTACATGTTTTCTGAGTTACTGGGCAAGGTAACCTTGAGCTTTTCATTTGTCTTAAAATAACTTGGAAGCTTGCAGTGCAAATAAAAATGTAAGTACATCTTTCAAAGCTCAAGTAATTTGACATTATCTGCCCCTGATACCCTGTTTCCGTATATATTTCCCTCTATAATCCCATTTTCTATACTAGCTTTGAATAGTCGAGCATACTGTCCTTCCGACAGTTCTAGTTTTAGTTGGCTTTACTAAGCAGAGAGCGCGGTTTTTAGAAAAATAAGGCCAAGTTTTATTTCTTTAAATGATGAAAACCACAGTCTTTAATAATTTGTATATTGATAACAAATTATATCTTGCATGATTTGTATGCTACAAACTGAATTATGTAATGCCATGGGTTCAGGGAAAAGTACGCTGACGTTTACTGCTACGCATGTCCTAAATTGCATAGTAACAATATAATCTTTGAATTGTTGATTAACTTGTGATAATGCTAAACCAGTTCTCAGAAAAAAAGACAAAGGTGAATTTTTTAGAGCCTCTTAGGTATTCAAAGAGTTTTCTTGCATAAATGGTCCTGATTATACTATATATATATATATATATATATATATATATATATATATATATATATATATATATATATATATATATATATATATATATATATATATATATATATATATATATATATATATATATATATATATATATATATATATATATAAACAATTAAATAAACCAAAATTGTATTCATGAATATTCAAATTGAATATGCATAGCCAACTATGGTTATTTGAATGTTCATGAACACAACTATGGTTTATTTGAATATTCATATAGATAAAAAGAGGGTCTATTGTACCTGAAGCTTGAATCAATATGTTAGTTGTACTTTGTCAATTTCCTTTTTCTTACATACACAGAAAATATTTGCTTTAAAGAACTCAAATTATAAGTTCATTTTTTTGTTAAGGTTTTGAATTTTTTAGATGGTTTGGTAGTGGAAATACCTGGTTTAAGTGAAGTGTGTTTTACTGCTTTTATCTAAAAAAGATTAATCCCATTAAATTGTTTTATATAATGAAAAGAGGGTTTATTGTACCTGAAACTTAAATCAAATTTGTATTTTGACATTTCTGTTATCAGTTCCCCAGAAAATACTTGCTTTGAAATACTCACATAATAAGTTCATTTTCTTTTTTAAGGTGTTGGAGAATGAATAATATAGTAGGGGATGTGCCTAGTTGAGGTGAAGACAAAATTAGTTTTTAGGAAACAGAAAGAAACCTATCCAAAAGCCAGTAACGTAGATAGATCATTCTTGCAGTTGATACATGCAGATGCCTTATAATTTTAAACTGTTGTTTGGCAGTGGCAATGCTACGCTGGGGCATGGAATAATCTACATATTTTCTGTTGGTAATGGTAATCACAATATAATTTCGTCTGAATTTAATAGTCTATATGACCTTAGAAAATGAAATCTTTGTCAATTTCGACCAAATCCTAAGCTTTAATTTGGCTCTCAAATAAATACAATCGTAGCGCCCTGTTCTGGCCCTCACCAGGTATGATTATCAAACACTAGATCGAGTGAATTTGAATTTTATTCCCTCCAGAAAATTGTGAAAAATGATTCCAAATACGTGGTTGGGGCCCAGGAGCAGCGCTCCGGAAGCACTATGATATTAATGTAAGGATGAAAAGATGGAAAACGTCAGCAAAGAAAATATGTATAATCTGGTAGGCAGACATTCTGAAACATATTCAAGAATCAGGATGACCTTTATACTTGTCTGTCTTTGTCACTGGATCGGGTTGTTGATCAGCAATAATTATACAGGTTGTTTAATATGTAACGTTCCAATAATTTTCTGTTTCAACAATTTTCTACAATGGAGTGAAACAAATAGACTTTACCTCCCATGAGACCAATTTGTCCCCCCCTCCCCCTCCCGCCTCTTTCCTTCCTGAACAAAGTCCTGGTGCAACCACTGTTGTTTAGTGAATGCAATTGCCGTTTATACAATATTGGTAGTTTCCTTGAAATCGTGGAAGGAAATATGTGAGATCTCCATAATCAGCTTGACACGCTAGAGGTCCTTTAGGTGTATGGTAGTATGAACATGAATGGCGTTGTAGCTTAAAGAGCAGCTTACTGTAGTCTTTTTCCAAACTGAAAATAATTTAATGATTCATATTTACAATATTCAGAATTGACCAAACAAAAATATACTTAATTTAGGGAAAATCATTGTGTATTTCTTTTATTTTATTTATGTAATTGTACAGTCATTATAAATGCAATATATGCATATTTGATGGGTTTGTAATGTAGTTATCAAGTCCTGAGAAATATCATTTATAATATGAGTTGAAGATGATGCATAAGTAGATTAGTCAGTGGATTGCTCTGGGATTGACCGTTCAATTTTTTATTTGGGTCAATTTTGCAGTTTTTAAAGAAACTTGAGTTCAAAACACAATGTTGAAATTGAATGAATATATTTTCATCAGCATCTACGTTGTCCGTCAATTGAAAAAGGACGGATATTTTCAAGAGTCAATGTGTTCCTATGATGGCAGTATTTAGGGGTGGCCAGACCTTGGGGCACAGTTTAGTTGAAATCTAGTATACAATACAATGTAAGATAAAAGTCATTCATTTAGGAATGACTTATTTGAAATGGCAGGGAATGGGGATCCGGACTTTTATTTCCTAAGTTTCTCTCCTTATTCCCCAAACACAGATGTATGTACACAAATAACTGACAGATTGGTTTATATTAGGCCCTGGTAACCAGGGGCAGAGCCATGATAAAATATCAGGGGGCCAAGTCAAACCAAACCAGGGGAAGATGTGATAACGTGTTTTATGAGCAGTTTTGACATAATTAATGGAACATATTAGGACAACGGTGCCGAACCTTATAAGCGGGGAAATTTTTAACAAAAAATTAAAGGACATTTTCAAATTGGTAAAATCATTGGAAATTGTGGTAAAATTTGGCAACATTTCCCCTAAATTGAAGAAAACTTATCGAAAATCGAAGTAAAATTGCCACCAAATTGAAGAAAATTTTCCAAAAATTGTAGAAAATGGCATAAGAATTAAATAATTTTCCTAAAAAAATGAAAGAGATATCCAAAACATTCTGGAAATGGGTGGAAATGAAGAAAACTTCAATGACATCGTTTCCTTATTGTTCTTAACATGAATTCTGAATTGAATTGAAATACATACATGAAATAGTGCAAACATGAATTAATTGGCAAAAAAGTTGTATATGTTGGTTAAGGAAACAAAGTCTGGATTTTCTTCATTTTATATGCTAGAAATAAATATTTACAAGTCATCTGAAGAAATTATTTCATTAATATAAAATTACAAAAATTGATGTCATATACTCAGCACAAAGTAAAATATTAATGTATTTCTTTATAATTTATTTAAAATTGTCTAAATTCTAAGAAATACTTTGCATGTATCTATGAATTGTTATTTGTTTATGTTCGTAAAGATTCAAACCCTGAGAATCTCATGGAAAAGCATTTTGGAAAGAAAATTTCAAGGATAATTCCAAAGAAAAACATAGCCATGATCAAGACGTCATCCCACCCTGCCCTACACGCCATCCCACACTGCCCTACACGCCATCCAACCCTGCCCTACACGCCATCCCACCAAGCCCCACACGCCATCCCACCCAGCCCCACACGCCATCCCACCCAGCCCCACACGCCATCCCACCCTGTCACACACGCCATCCCACCCTACCCACACGCCATCCCACCCAGCCCACACGCCATCCCACCCAGCCCCACACGCCATCCCACTCTGTCTTACACGCTATCCCACCCTGCCCCACACGCCATCCCACCAAGCCGCACACGCCATCCCACCCTGCCTCACACGCCATCCCACCCTTCCTCACACGCCATCCCACCCTTCCGCACACGCCATCTACCCTTCCCCACACGCCATCCCACCCTTCCCCATACGCCATCCCACCCTTCCCCACACGCCATTCCTGAAATCCAAATAACCTAATTTACATCGTATTCATGCGGTGAACTTTTGATATGCTATTGACAAACAGATGGTATACAACTTTTAAACTATCCAGCATTTTGTGTTATAATTTGTACCATAGCGGCACTATTTTTCTTAACATCAGGGCCTTTCCAGTCAGGTTATTGCGAAGTAATTATACAAGTCCAAAGTATAGGCAAAATGAACTGAACTTATTTGATAAACTTCAACAATTGACATGCTGGTGAAGCAGGCTTTGTTCTGTACTTTGGCATAACACTTTTGACCATACCGCCACCATTTTAACTTGGCATCGGGGTAAATCCGTTCCGGTTATTGCGAAGTAATTCTACAAGGCCAAAGTACAAACGAAACAACTGAAATAATGTGATAAACATCGTATGATAATATGAACTTTGTCGTTTTATCAGGTTATGGAAGGATGCTGTGTTTACAATGCTGGCTAAAAATGATGTGCTTTGGCATAACAATTTTGAGTATACCGCCACCATTCCAACTTAGCATCAGGGTAATTCCATTCAGGTTATTGCAAAATAATTATACAAGTCCAAAGTACAGGCGAAACGAACGGAAATAATGTCAGAATGTGACACATCATATGATAATATAACCTTAACGTGTTATGGAAGGATGTGTTTGCAGTGCTGGTAAAAAAGGATGTGCTTTGGCATAGCAATGTTGACTACCGCCAACATTTTAACTTAGCATCACGGTTATTCCAGTTAGGCTAATGCAAAATAAATGTACAAGTTCAAAGTAAAGGCCAAACGAAATCATTTGGTAAACATTATATGATAATATAAGCAAGGACGTAGCTATGATAGTTTGGTTGGGGGAGGGAGGGGGTGTTTAGTCAAAATACCCGACAAATTGTATGTGAGTTGGCGCCTGCCGCTTTAATGCGAGCGCGTAGCGCGAAGCTAATCGGCATGGGGTTCTATGGGCCTGCATAAGTGTACAGGGGCGAAGCCTTGGTGGAGGTCATTTGGCGAGGCCCCCGTAAGCTCTGCGATTTAAATGGGTTAATTTCGATCAGATTTAGCATAGAATGTTGGTCCTTGAAATATTTTTTGGAAAGCGATACCCATCTTTCATTCAAGGAATCATTAAAGTTCCACTCATATCAGGAAGATATTTTACATTGGTTTCTTATCACGGTCCAAAAACTATTTGTAAAAGGAGGGTCGTTAAATTATTGGCCAAACTGGCCAAATTTGAAAATTGAATAAAACTTTACAAAAAGGAATACAACTCTACAAAAATTGAAGCAAATATCCCGAGCCTTTAGGGAATTTCACGAAAATGTAAGATTTCCGGAAGAAAAGAAGCCATGAAATATATGTTTTCAAAAGCAATTTTTTAGACCTTCATTACATTCGGGGGAAAATGGTATTGCCTTTTACATACAAAGTTGGCGGCTTTATCCCCTTGACACACCCTTGTTCCCACCCGTTCCAATGCCACTGCATGTGTGGGTGCGGTGCGTGTGGGAGGGTGCGTGTGGGAGGGATGCGTGTGGGGTGGGTGCGGTGCGTGTGGGAGGTGTGCGTGTGGGAGGGATGCGTGTGCGGTGGGTGCGGAGCGTGTGGGAGGGGTGCGTGTGGGAGGGGTGCGTGTGGGAGGGTGCGTGTGGGATGGGTGCGTGTGGGAGGGATGCGTGTGGGAGGGGTGCGTACGGGAGGGGTGCGTGCGGCAGGGGTGCGTGCGGCTGGGGTGCGTGCGGCAGGAGTGCGTGCGGCAGGGGTGCGTGCGGCAGGGGTGGGTGCGGCAGGGGTGCGTGCGGCAGGGTGCGTGGGGCAGGGTGCGTGCGGCAGGGGTGCGTGCGGCAGGGGTGCGTGCGGCAGGGGTGCGTGCGGCAGGGGGTGCGTGCGGCAGGTGCGTGCGGCAGTGGTGCGTGCGGCAGGGGTGCGTGCGGCAGGGGTGCGTGCGGCAGGGGTGCGTGCGGCAGGGGGTGCGTGCGGCAGGGGTGCGTGCGGCAGGGTTGCGTGTGGAGGGGTGCGTGCGGCAGGGGTGCGTGTGGCAGGGGTTCTAACTAGATATCAATGTCAAAGTTAAAAACAGGAGGGGTCCAGATGACAATAGAAAGTATATACCGTACTTTGTTCCAATAGGGATAAACAATTATGGAGTCGTTCATATGTTGTGTGTAACAAAATCTGAATTTGGTATTTCACCCTTTTTGTCATCATGAATTTTTGAAAGAATCTTTCGTATAAATTTTTCAAAGGTCAATGAGAGTCAATTAGAAAAGACAAACCTTTTGAAATAAAATTAGCCACGACAGGAGTGTAAGGTTCCCCTTGTAAAGTGTATGTATTAGTGCCTTTGATAGTCTGAACTTTCCCGACCGTTGCATTATATTAAAAGATTTTCATTCATTCTTCGTTAGGAGCCGGGCAATCACTCAGCCAGCGTGGGGCATAGCACGGAGGGCCTTCCCCCCCGTGGAGGTCTGTACCCTCCTGCAAAAAAGTAAAAGGAAAAATAGCAAGGGTACATCGAGAATTTTCTCCTCTTGAAGCCTTTGTGCCCACTTTAAAAAGAAGTTTAGGCTTCATACCTGTAGTGAGGTATGTCCCCCCGTCCTCCTAGATTTGTAGATTGTAAAGAAATATCTTTGTAGAAAGAGCAGGTAGTCAATTTGAATCATTTCGTTTTCAAAATTTTTGATCAATAGTATAGTTCAGGCAGTACAGGTATAATGTCTCTTGTACCATGCCAATTTCCGCCTTAACAGCAACTAACTTTTCATTTCGAAACGAGTTTTCATGCGAAAATGACAAGTAATATCAAGCACAGCAAAAACACTGAAAATTACGTATAGCAAATAGCACATCAAAAATACTTGAAAGACGAGTACAGAAAATGACACATTCAATTTATATCTTGTCCAGCGCCAACCATTTTGATTTTACAAGTTTTTTGGGGGAATTCCACCAATGGTATTGCAACATAGTTCGCCGAATATTAAAACTGTGAAAGTAATTGCGCAATTGTTCTTCTTATGAATATGAAGAGACGTTGAACCATGATTCACTGTATAGTGTATGTAATGGAAAATCCTTATCTGTGCGCGAAAGCAACGTTAATGAGGTTAATGTTTATAGTAGATTTATAATATCGGAAACGATCCAAGATTTTTGAATGGAAAATAATATTCAAGCTGTTGTGTCTGTAGGCCTATGTTAGATAATGATTTTGTGCACAGTATAGACGTCATACGGGCCCCGTAGTAAATGCATTCATTTTTTACTTATGTTCCCGTCATGGGCCGCTCACTATAGGGGCAAGGGGTGGCAATTTCTCTCAAGTATTTGCTAATATAAACATGATTGAATTATATGAATAAGGGATGTTTATTTTTTGCATGTACCTATGTGTCCCCCAATAATTGAATAAAAGTAAATCATTTGTATAGTTTGAGTCTTATTCAATGAATTTGGTTAAATCTTTCCAAAAAAAAAAAAAAAAAAAAACGGGATTTATTTTTATGAATTGCTCATTCTGAATTGAATGTTCCTTGATTTCCCCCATCCGCAAAACCTGAAGGAAGCTATCGTCGTAGCTTCTGTGTTCCCAATTGCGTGAAATACCAAAGGAGCTATACAAGCAAAGGGAATTTGGAGACTGCCCAATGGATACTTTCATTGTAGTCGCCCTTTAATCATGTTTGGGGTTGGGAGCCTGGGCGTTTAAATGTTTGAAATCAAGATGAAAGCCAAACCGTCTGACACAACTCTTAGGACTTTGGGGCCCTGGCGTTGTGGTTCTTAGGTTTCACCCTCCCCAATGTATTACTACTGTCTGATTACAGGGACAGATGTGACTTGAAACTGACGCAGGCTGTGATAGCAGCTGTTCCTGTGCCGTTAAACTGCTAAATCATGCATAGCCGTCAGGTTGACTTCTCAACTCACAACTCCGCCATCGCAATGCCTTTGTTCAAAACGCAATTCTTCAAATTTGAACAGCAATCTTAGCTGTACAATTACAAGTTTATTACTGTCGACGTTTTTGGATTTGTACGCAATGAAATATTCAAACAAAAACGAGGTACTTCTAAGGACCAACCTTTGTGCCTTTTAAAGGATGTGAGGTTACCAGTTTTGATTTTGAAAGGAAATTCCGTAGACTTTGTATGGTAAGCATGTTTTATTTATCAATTGATACTCTTTATCAGTTCAAACAACTGCTGCACTCAAAGTAATACAAGAACCAGTGGATATCGTTACAACGTACACAACACATGCATTGAAACAACTATTATCTGATTATATTGTTGTATAGATTAAGTGAAAAAACAAATTCGGAAATCAATGGGAATTCAGAGAGCAATTCATGTAGGCGTATTATTTTATTGAAAGCAATGAAAGAAGTGTCCCGTAGATCGTAAATGCTGTTAAAACAATTTGGGTCAAAAACTGTTGAGGTCTTTTAAAGAGGGAGGCTCGTCTCATTAAAATACGTTAAAATTGGGGGATGCGAAATTTTGACTTCACTTCCGGTTGTGGGCGCAAGATCCGATCAACTGTCTCTTTGTACATGGATTTAGAAGAGAACTCCATGACAGCCAGACACTAGCATGTACGTTGTGTGTGCCGAGTTACACACACAGCGCATTACGTTACTGCGACGAGAAACTTGTTTATTTTTTCAATGCGTTTGTCAGAAAGCGAAAGATTAGTATTATAATACTACAATAATAGTCACCAAATGAAAATTACTGAGAAAAAAAGAAGAAAAAAAAAGAGAAGAAGATGAAAGCAAAAGTCGCAATAAACGATTCTACCGGTGCTCGAACTCACCCCTGTTGATAAGAAAAACAAAATTGCTTCCGATCGCCGTAACCTACTGGGCTAACTCGCGTAGTGAACTTGCAGGCGTTTTAAATAACTATATACCTTGCAATACGAGACAACGAATCGCGCGGCAAAATTTCAACCAATCAAACAATTTAAAAGGAATTCTAAATATTGTGCACATATGACGATATCGCCTCTTTAAACTGCAAGGTAACTTCACTGTAATATTATTTTTCGAGAAGATTGCCAACCACAGTTCCCCTTTCATTAACTTTTCTACGTCCCTGCGAGCTGGTATACATGTGTGGAGGGGGAATGGGGGTGGATGGGGGTGAATGGGGGTGGATGGGGGTGAATGGGGGTGGATGTGGGTTGAATGGAATTGTCACATGCACATCCATCCAAGGTTTTTTTTCCCCCCTTATATGCAAAAACGAGCTCCCTTTTCAAATTCCTAGCTACGGGCCTGTGGGCATAGGTGTAGGAAACGAGGAGGGGGACAGGGGGAAGGAAAGCTCTTTTGCCATAGATTTGTTTTTGTTTTATAAAGGAACTTCCAAATATTCTCGGTTACAAAAGCAAAAAATGGCACTTGTAAATTAATTATCCATTAAAGGTTGGTGCCATCGGAAAATCACCCGCAATGTTTGAGAAATGCCCAAATTGTTACAAATTGTTCAATAATTTTACCAAATTTCCTTCACAATATTACAATATTATATCTTGCTTTTGAAGTTTTCGATTTTGAACTCAAAACTGAGATGCAGTGGTGTGGTGGGTCATGTTTCACGGGAGGGGAGAAGGGGAATTTTGGCGCTCCCTGAAAAATAGCTCATCAGAGTAAAACGTTGGGCATATAGAAGTAAATTGGCATGAACCGTTTAGGTAAGTGCTTAAAATCAGTGTTTCGAATCTAAGAACCGTCAAAGCCCTGGAAGGGATCCAGGGAGGAGAGGGTGGGGGAAAAGGATGGGGGTCGGGGCAGGCCTCCGGAAGCGATGCTTTGGTAAAATTTCCTGAAATTTGA
Source organism: Chiridota heheva (assembly GCA_020152595.1). Classification (NCBI taxonomy): domain Eukaryota; kingdom Metazoa; phylum Echinodermata; class Holothuroidea; order Apodida; family Chiridotidae; genus Chiridota; species Chiridota heheva. The sequence continues at coordinate 343,526 of JAIGNY010001871.1, forward strand.
AGAAATTTTCCCAGAAGAAAAATTTCGGAAAATGAAAAAAAAAATCTTGAAGATGAAGGAAATCTACCGAAAATGAAGGAAAATTTTCCCCAAAGTGAAGAAAAACTTCTCAACAATTGAAAAAAGTTTACCCAAAATGAAAGACAACTGCCCAAATAATTGAAGAAAATTAGAACAAAATTTTAAAAAAAATTCCGAAAATTGAACAAAACTTCCTGAAAATATCCTGAAAATAAAGAAATTTTTAAGAAAATACAAGCAAATTTCACAAAAATAAAGAAAAATTCCCAAAAATTTCCCAGAAATTGAAGATTTCCCTGAAATTGCCGAAGATTTCCCTGAAATTGCCGAAGATTTCCCCAATAAATTCGTGACACTTTCATTATTGGGGGCTTAAAATTGTGTCAACCCTAAGGCATGCTATAGAGGCGAAGGTCACGGAGCCCTGGTGAAGATCCAGGGTTTCGCAGGAAGCCCTACGTTTGTCATGGTTTTAATAGCAGAAAAGGGCGTAAAAATGTGTCACATCTATTGGGCGAAGCTGCACGTAGGGGCGCTGGTTCGAAAGCCCAGGAATCTCTGCATTTCTCGCGATTTTCAGAGCAGAAAATTGCTTAATATTGTGTAAAATCCAGGGATGCAGGGTCAACGTCCTAGGCGCCGATGGCAAAGCCCCAGGAAGGTAGTAGCGTTTTTTGGCGTGATTTTGGTGGCAGAAAATTGCTCAAAATTGTGTGAAATCCGAACCAAAGTTAGTCAGTTAAACAGTTAAAAGGAATATTATTTTGGAACGAATGTTCAAATGCAGGATTCCATTGACTTCAATATGTGTCTTTGGTTGTGGTCTAGAAATGGTTTTCATATTACTGGTGTAAGAATAAAGCTTTGAGAAAAAAATATTTACAACGTTGAGAATAAAAAGTATATAAGAGTATATTTTCAGAACAATTTTTGCGCCCCTGTGAGCATTCGGCGCCCTCTTGAAAAGGTTCTACCTGCTGTATTCAATGAAATTGTTTACCCTTCATGGCAGAGCAGATATTAAATATTGCTGACAAGCTATCGCCATGCATTGGTTGCTGTCCGAGCGCAAAATCCGCTCGAGTGCCATTGGTGGGAAAATGGCGGAAAATTTGGTCTTTTCTGTGGAAAATTCATGCGCTTTGCAGCTTTTGGACTACACAAATGGAATATTATTTGCTTAATAGTATAGGAAGAAGTTATTGATCTACACGTAAATTTTCCCAGGGCCTATTTTTTTCCTCATGCCTTATTCTGGCACCCCCTCAGAAAGCTTCACTGGACGGGGGAAGGGGGGGGGGGGGCTTTTACCCCAGCCCCCTGGCCACCACTGCACTGCTGAGATGAAAGCATACAGCCGGAAAGAAGAAATCCTCCAAGGTGGAAATTTCCCCGGAAATTTCCTTAATTCTCAGGAAATGTTGCCAAATTTTTCAAACACCAAACGAAAAGAAAGCAAACAACCAGGAAAGAAAATTACTATCAGGTGGCAATTTAATTCGGGAAATAGGAAATTGTCCTAAATCTTTGGGCAATTTTGTTTGATTTTTGGATAAATTTATTTTAGTTTTGGGGAAAGTTTTTTTCAATATTTAAACAATTTCCTTCATTTTCGAGAATTTTTTGATATTTTTTATATATATTTTTTTAAATGTTGTCCAATTCTTTAAAACTTTCCCGCAATAATTTTAGCAAATTTTCCTTTAGCTTACCAAATTCTTAATGTAATAATTGGATCTATTTTACCTCCCAAACGGGAATAAAACACGCAACCGGAAGGATAAACCCTCTTAGGTGGCAGTTACCCATTTCTCCAGGAAGTTTCTTTCATTTTCGTGAAAGTTCTGTAAATTCCTGAAAAATTTCTTCAATTTTCAGGAAATGTTTACCAATTTGTTTTACCTCCAAAAAGAGGGAAGGTGAAATTCTGATTTTGTTTCTCTTCAAATGGGATGTTTGTTTGTGGTTGTTGGTACATCTTATATTTTACACCCCGAGTCAAAATAGCATGTCAATATCGTGCCTCGACATCTACGACATTGCTACTCGTAGCGCCCTCACTAAAAAAAAAAAATCCTTAAATAAATCCCGAAATATACTGTGGATGTACGTTCGTACATACGTACGCACGGTGCATAAATATTTGCACATTGTATGTATGGAGTGTGGGGCAGTGATGCGTGAATTTTCAGTGGCCTTGAGATGTTCTGATTTTCCAACATGTGGAAAATCAGAACATCGCTGATGTAAGGGCGTGAATTTCTGATGCATATATCTGACTCTTGCACCTGTGATCCCAGTTAAGTATTTTAACTACAAAATGTTAAGATTTTCCAAAGAGTCCCTTAAAAAATGTATGCGAGCAAATTAAGATAATATTTATTTATTGATATCTTTTTTTCTATGAGGGAGGGGGAAGGGGGAACCAGAAAAAAAAACCTTTCTAATTTGGGCGGCCACTTCCAAAAACTGCTCATAAGGGTAATTGGGCGTTGGATCACATGCAAATTCGTATGCCCCATGCCCCTTCCCCGGTTGTGTATCACGCCACTTTGTGTGTATGTGTGTACACATGCAGGGATATGTTATATACCGGTAAATTCTTGTGTTAAATTTGAGTTTTAATAATGAATAATTAAATAATTGTTGTTCTACTGTATTATCTGTAAGAGGTGAAGTGGCTCAGTGGCTAAGGAGTGAAGCTCCTATTCGTATTCCCGTCGCGAGCGCTACATTGTGTCCTTGAGCAAGACACTTTACTCTACTTGGTTCAGTCCCACTCAGCTGTAAAATTGAGTACCAGCAAAGTAATCTGGCGTCCCGTTCAGGGGGGAGTTGTGTACTCGCATCCGCTTGAGCTCGATGGAATTAACATTTTTAGTATTATCATCTGTGACGTGTTTAAAGTGCAATAAAGTCTGGATGGGTTTGGTATGCTAATTACGTTACTTCATATTTCATATATTTCTTTCAGGTTGGAAAGTCTTTTATTGTTCAGTTTGGCCCCGTTCCGCCACTCTTATGTGTTGATTTATATTGTAATGTATAGTGTAAAGCTTTATTATTATATTTTCAATTTGTACTCTTTGTTATCATGCTGATGAATGAATCCATGCTACAGAGGATATAAGTTACTTAATTTTGTACTTATATTTGCCATTTACGACTTTTTTCAGAATGTTCCAGACCAAAATATCCGAGATATGAATCGTACTCTTTCCATGCCACATTATCATATCATTATTTTACCCAAAGTTACTTGCTAGTCGGTATTAAACCCACCCTAACCTCTTCATCAACCTCCACAACCAAATCAAAGACCAACTCTCAAACTATACCTCCATCTATACTGATGGCTCCAAGGAAGGCGACAAGATAGCTGCTGCTGCCGTCATCCAAGATATCACCCTCAGTAGCAGGCTTCCTGACTACTCATCCATCTTCTCGGCCGAGGCCAAGGCCATCCTCCTCGCTCTCAACTTTATTGAATACTCTCCGCTCAGCCACTTTGCCATCTTCTCCGACTCCAAGGCTGTCCTTACTTCATTACTTAATGTTAAATGGGATAACCCCACATCTCACCTCATCCTCCGTAAACTCCTTTCGCCCCCCTCCGTAGAAAACATATTCTTTTCTTCTGGATACCCAGCCATGCTGGCATCCCTGGCAATGACAGAGCTGATGCAGCCGCTAAGCTTGCCCTCACCCTTCCTCCTACCCCTTTTCCCAAAACCCTTTCTGACATCAAACCGCTTATCGCTTCCCTTGTTCGTGGCCGCTGGCAAACCTCATGGGACTCTCAAATTGATAACAAACTCCACGTCATCCAGCCCACCATTCCGATGAAACCCACCATTCACAACCTATCCCATGTCGACAACATCCACATTACCCGCCTTAGAATAGGTCACACCCACCTCACTCACTCCCACCTCCTTATTGGCTCCCACCCCTCTGCAACAATTGCCATTACATCCTCACAATCCATCAAATTCTCCTTGCTCGCCCCCTGTACAACCCTTCCCTTGCTGCCCACAACTCAATAGCCGAGCTCTTCCAAAAAAAAAAAAAACCTCCGGATAAAATTATCTCCTTCCTTCATCATGCTTCCCTCTACAACCATATTTAGTCCTCTTTCCCCACCCCCTCTCTCTCTACATTATTTCTTCACCCATACATCTCCTCTCTCAATCCCAGCTTTCTGGCTTTTAGTTCTCGTGTTCTTCTCAAACTCCCCCTGTTTACTCTCCTTCCTACCTCTGGAATGATCTAACCTTTCAGGCACAATTTGACCCTTGCTGCTGTGGTGCCGTTAAACTCCCATCAAACAAACAAACATTCCAATCATAATTTAAAATGTGGATGTTACTTTACAAAAATACAAATTAAAGTATCTAATTATTCTGATAAATCTTGAGTTCTTTTAAAAAGTGTGGTTTATATTTTGGAAAATTGTTCATTTAAATGTCCTTTTTTCAGATATAATCTGATAATTGTCAAAGCATTGCTGGAAAAAAAAAAAAATTGGGTAAAAATAAACTTGGCTTAAAAAATTGCCAATTTGACACTGCTGGAAAAAGTGTAGTTATGCCGATGATCATAATGTGCAGTGTTACTTAGTTGCCACTTTGGCTCGACAAGTAATTTTTGTTCTTCACAAGGTTTTTATAATTCATTTCATCATTTATTCTTTTTAGGTGCACATGTGGGAATTGTCAGATTATGCCAAAAGTCAACGAGTGCCAATGCTGCAAAGAGATGCAGAGGGTTCTTGTCAAGATGAAAAGTGAGGAAGAAGACAGGGAATGCCCACCCTGGATTTCAGCCAGTTTGTCTGAATCACCATGTTTTACAAGTTGCACTGTTCCAGTACAGTCAGAAGTATGGAAATAGAGCTGACACTGAATTTCATGAGTAAGTAGCATTGCAAATCATTTAGATTTTGTTTGGAATAATATATATCAAAAATTGTATTGCATTTTATTACAGAGAATTACCCCATTTTTGACATGTTAAAACTATGTGTAGTGCAGCATAACCTTGGGATACCAGGATACCTTAGGATGATTCTGGATATAGGTTGTTTTTCCGCAAGTTCAAACACGGTTTAGCTCATGCACCATATTTCAAATAATTTTAACAGTCTCTTTTTCTCTTGTTCACATTGAAATAAAGAATGTGTTACCTCTCATTTCACTAATCATTCTTTCAAGGATCCCAGCTAATGTAGAAATTTATAGAAATGGTATTCGCAATGTCAGACCAAAGCAAGGCTTCAAGTATGTGAGGAATAATAATAAATAATAATAATGTAAATAAGAAATTATTGTTTTTCAGGTAAGATAAAGCTCCTGTCAGGCTACACCTAACAAATAAAGATCTTCTTCTTTTTCAGATGAAGTACAGTCATCCAATTGGATTATAAATGTTCTGTGAACAAGCAGAATATCTTATGTGCACAAGCAGAATTTTATTTTGTCTAAACTAACAAGTTTTATTTCCAGCAAGATTTCATTTGCATATTATTCAATGATAAAATTTAAAAAACAAATAGCCAGGAAATATATTTCTATACTGTACCTGCCAAGTGGCAAAGTCATCTTTTAGTTTAGCATCAATCAATTTATGAGTGCTTGTATCCAGTGCCTGTCATATTGTTCTAATGAAATGCATTTCTTCTTTCACAGACACTATCCTTATACTACCTACAGACACTGGCAGAGTTGGGGATATCTCGGCAAACATGTAAGAGTACCACTTCCGGTATGCATTTTCACCAGATCAGGGAGGTCTTTCCTTCAGCGGAATATGCAGGAAGCAAGATTCCAGTATCCAGCAATTTAAGTTGTCTATTTTTTTTTATTACAAATTAGGCTCTTATTTACATGTAGGACACTAAGTACAAAGTCTTGAAGGGGCTAGTGACAGTAAGTGGAAAATCATATCAATCTTCTATACCGAGATCCAGTTTGATATTCCAGAATGAATTTACCTTCAACTTCAGTTGAAGAAAAAAAAGCACTGGCATTGATTTTTATGGTAGGAGGGAAGGGCGGTTCAGAATCCCAAGAGGCGACCAAAAACTGTGTATGCATGATATGAGCTACAGGAAATATATAAAAAAGGAAAAGCTTAATGCAGCAGAATTGTTTCGCCTGATTTCTTCGTCACCCATGATAGTGACATTTAGTCAAACCCAACTACAGTAGCTCAACCCCTAACAGACATTTTGTGCCCTCAACCGCACATTTTGCACCGTTTGACATAATTTTTCTGCTAGTTTTTGCATCCATGGCATGAAAGTCTAGTGAAGCCATTGATGGAAGGTTAAAGGTCTGATGACATGTAACAGTTTTTAAATTCTGAGCAAAATGCATTTTCAAACAATAGCTTGTCTAGCTTTTGAGAAATGGTCAATCAAAGTTTGAAGGTTTTAGAATTTAGGCAAACTTTGTGGTGTCATCTGTTTAATATAACTCAAATTCTTTAATCTGTTTCTCAATGTTAACCACTTGTGAGCTTTAGTTCTTTTTAGCCGATTACCCATTGCCTAAAGGTATGTTTAATATACAAAAAATAACATGAAATCAGACTTTGACATTTAAAGTATGAATTAAAAAGGACTGAAACACAAATGATTTATAAAAACAATTGGAGAGGTATTCAACTTTATATATCAAAAATATTGCGCAATGACATTCAAAAATTAAAAACTATGTAAAAGCCATTTTAATTGGAGTTTTTGTTACATTAATGTTCCATTCTATATTTCAAAGCAATTAAACCCAAGTTGCTTTTAGATGTCATTGTACCTTTAAGTAACATTGAGATAATAAGTACTAATCTTTTTCAAAATACTTTGTGCTTTCTTTGTATTCTTTACTTCTTACAAGTTTGACAAATATAAACAAGTTACTTGAAAATTGAAAACAAAAATCAGTTTGTACTTAATTTTACTCCTATCTAATTCAAAGCTAAGTGGAGGTTCCATCATGAGATGGGCAAATACTCCTTTGTAATTCTTCATTCTTCCATGTTACCCTGCCACCACCTCATCCAAAACAGCAATGATTACTAGTGACACACATAAATGAAGCCTTTTTTATGGTATTTGAATTCCGTTTATTTTTGCTCCTTAGAATGCTTACTTTTATAAAGAGAGGAACACATCACTGCCCTGTTACTGATCCCTCTTAACTACTACTTAAGGGATCTGGTTCAAATCTAGATTAAGGTATGTATTTAGTTCCAACTCACGTGCTCATTGAGAATTTTGGTAGTTCCCGTTATGAACATAATTCCTAAACAATGAGCCCACAACACATCTGGTCTGCAGTGTACAGAAGTAACTTGAAGCCAACCAAATATATGTATAATTGCTTACACCTTGGGCTTCAATAAATTATCAAAAGTGTTTTCCTGTTACTAAGGCAAGTATTAGGAAACGCTTAATTGCCAGATGCCATGCTAATTATTTTCCCTGGCCCTAATCCAACACTTTTCTTATTTTGAATTAATTATTTTGCAGGCCTTTTGTTTATTTCCTTGGATTGCGTAATGGAAAAATTAATTGTCGCAGGGTCCGCAAAAGAAATTTGTCAAACCTTTGTATACTTCCGTAAAATACATTTCTGGTGGAAGTTTATCAAGTTACAAATGTATATTAGGCATACAAACTTCTTCGTTTGCCCTCCTCGACCACCCCTGCATTAAAAAAAAAAAATATATATATATGGTTTTCAAAAATCCCTACACCTCATAGAATGTCCTTTTTACGACCCAAACACTTGATTTGGCTAAAAAAAATAGGTTCAATTTTGGTAAAAATGCAGCTTGGCCATGCAAAATTAATTGTGGTAATACACATTGTGCAAATCAAGAAAACTGGCCGTGAAATGAATATTTGACCATATACTATCCCAATGATCTTGCAGCCATGATTTTCAACTCTTCAATGACCTGTTAAAATTTATACATTTTCCGCCCGCCCCTTTAGCTTGTTTTCAAGTGAAGGGCAAACAAACAATTTGTTAGACCTTATTTCCAATTATATCAACCCCAACCATATAGCCCCATAGGGATGTTGCTGTCCCTGTTTCCATGAAGCAAGCTCCCCAAGAAAGCTGGTACTCATTTGTTGCTAAAAAGATGATCTAGTCTATGCAACATTAATGTACCAAACCCTATTTCATTTATAAAATGAAGTTCTTTTACAGATACATTTTATAAAAGTAATATAAGTGCAGGAAAATATGAGGTTATGTCCAATATAAACATCAAAACCTGATGGAATCAGTTGCTAGTACCAGGAGTGTTTTCCTCCATTTGCAGTGTGTCTGAAGTGCCATCAACACTTGTTACATCCACATTTTCTGCTGATTTTGTTCAGTTGTTTGGGGTGCATGCCTCTCAAAGACTTCTTCCAAGGTAGGTTTTGTCATGCCGCTTGATACAGGTTGATGAGGGCTAGGAATGAGACTTGACTGGTTTTTGACCGACTCGCACAGGTTGAGGAGGGCTAGAAATGCGACTTGACTGGTTTCTGACCGACTCATCCAGCACTGCGAGAGCATACACTTCCTTGAGTATGATGTCAACATATTCTGAAAGAACATGAAAAAACAACTTTAATATATGGATAGCAATATTTTAATTTGTTGTTACTTCTTTTTAATGGGGAAATTTGTAAATTTTACAAAACATGATTGCCCTCTTATTCCATCAACCCTTGATAAAAATAAAGATTTTAGATAAACCTTGACATGTCTTAATAACATATAAAGGTCCAACACAATTCAAATTCATTGAACAAGCAAGTTTCCCCTATTTGTGAATACAACAGCTGGCAAAATTTGACCCATGAAAATTCAGCTTTTGTAAGAAACAAAATCTCCTTCCCAATATCATAAGTTATTACAAATTTGTATATGTATCAAATGATATTAATTCGGGGGTGCTGTGCTTGTAATTTAGGCATGTGAAAATTTTTGTCCACTATTTAGAGATTGAAAATACCTAAAGGTTTGATCATCAATATGGATTGTTATCACACATGGGTGACATCAGCTAGTGACAGGGACATAGACCTCTACCCCCTCACCCCCTCCACCCTCCCTCCACTTCGCAATCTGCCAAGAATTTACAGGAAATACTGTGTGTGATTTATTTTTGTATCCCCCTCATTGGTGGATAAAGTGGATACCCCACCCATAATCGGGGAAATCTCATCACCACCCATTAAGTACAGTGAGTTCTGAGGGGTGGGCAAGTGCAGGATTCCTATGGCCCGGTATCCCATCACAGATGCAGACGTATCCCACTGCAAATATTCAGATTTTCATAATCAACATGCTAGGCATTATAGTACCTTGAAAATTGTTAACCTTTCATTTTCAGGCTGGCCCCTCCAAGCCTCTTCATCTAGTAGATTTAGTTTTTTCAACTTTCTCCATGATCTCTGAAGAAAATGATGCAATGAGCTCAGCAAGAGAGTTCAATGAAATGTATTTCTTTATGAATAAAAATATAATTATGAATAACTGACTTAAATTAGGCCATTCATAATTAATTGTTGGTTTAGTGTAAGTCATTTTGTTGAGAGAAAAAATTGGGTAGGTAGGCAATGTTTTTTGAGCCAATATCAGGTTTTTTTCATACCTTTCGTACAATAAAAGGTTAACACTTCAGATATGAAAAAATGAAATAATTTGAGTAGGCACCAATTTTGATGGACAGGTAGGGTTTCGCCAAACGCAAAATTATTTTAGGATGGCTTAGGACTTAACTGAAAAGGTACAAAATAAGTTGTTCAATATATATACATTAAAAAAATTACACTGAAAATGATATAGGTATATAACACCATGTGCAAATTGTAAAGACAAAATTGGTTGAATAGGTCTATCTTTTAATTTGGAAAAACCGACTTTCAAATGGAAGTTTTATGTAAATGAAGTTACTGTTACACCATCAAAAAACTTCCAGAAATAAATGAAAATAACATCTTAGCATAAGGAAAAACTAATGAAACAAACCTTTTCATGAAGTTCTGGAAATTGCACATCTGTGGCTTCCTCACTTTCTGTCAACAAATGTTCAACAGAATCTGTGGTCGTTCTGTCATATTCCTCACAGATTTCTCTAACCATCTACAAAAATGAAATGTTTTGATATCCTAACTATGCAGGCATGTAATTTTGTTACTTAGGGCCTACCAGTTACCACACCATTTTGTGCACTCCAGAATGATATATATTTTTGTCATGCATGTAGGCATAAGTTTTTCTATTCGACATACAAAATAGTATCATCAAGAGCAAGTTGTCAAAACCCCTCATAATTCTTTCACTGGCATAACAAATATGGAAGTTAATTTTGTCAATTTACGGATTCATGCTTTTTTAAATTGGAAATTTGTCCTCATAATCTCACTCAGGTGTAACAGTAAAGGATTTATTTTCAATGGCAATGTTAACTTGTAGAAGTAGAACTTGGTTCATGCCTTTGTTTAAAAATGAAACATGTAGTTTTCGTATTAGAAATAAATATGCTCTAAAAAGTTGCATCACCTTTGTAGAGATGTGGTGCAGCCCAAGTATTTTTTTGAGAACGTTAATACCCTACATCAACTTTTTACTCAGTTGCTTGTTATGAATTACAGAAGGACATTTCTACCAACTGCACTTTCTGCCATTCTTTACCGTCATGACGGTACGGCCCAAAAGGTATGGCGGAAAGGCTCATGATATATCGGTAATAAAATGTTGTTTAGTTTCAGTTAATGTGAACTGAAAAGCATTTATGAGAAAATAGATACAGTGATTGCAAACAACAAGAATTAATAAAGATATTTATTACTTGACATTAGAAATGGGAAAATGGGCCACAAAAAAGGGCTCGAAAGATAAATAAAAAGAATTGGTAATGCTATGTTAAGTACCAAATATCATTAATTTGAAGGAACGAAAAAAAGGGATACGTTTGAATGGGATCACTGTAACCGTAATGTAGCATAGGCCTGTTTGAAATTAAAACTTCATATTTTGGCGGAAATGCCCGGCTATTTTGTTTATACTAGTACCACAGCACATCTCCACATTATAATGTAAACCAAATTTCGTCCTAGCTTGCATACGAAACTTAAACTAACCTGTTGTATGGCACGATGATTCCAAGAAGGCCTTACTTTCTTTGCAGGTCGTTGTTCATCAAGGTTAGGTTAGAGCTTGTAGCGGAATTGGTGCTGGTTGTAGTAGGCTAGTACAATTAAACTACAGCCTAGCCTAGTAAGCCTACCAGGAACGTCTGCATCGGGCCTAACGCTAACGCTCAGAAAACTCTAACCCCGTTTCAATGTGGAACCCGACCCAGGAACCAAAAAAATACGTTTAGAAAGTCCAAAATCTGCTTGCAGAAGTAGGCATACAGACTGGCAGATAATCCTCAGTAGACTAAAGTGCTCTCCGGAAATCACTGCTTTTCATTTGCCCTGTAATTTGTAAAGTCTAAGTGTGGGCCTAAGTTGTAACGTTAATTTGCTGCACAAACGTCGTCCATAAATGTCTCATTTTCGGAGCCTTTGGAAATTTGTATCTCTCATTTTCATTACTACACTCTGCTACGACACAATAAAATGAAATTTTCCTTATTTTAGCTGAATTTCTTCTCCTTCCGTTGTCAAAATCACATAAACAACACTTGAAACTGTACCGTGTACAGTACGTTGTCAGGTTGTTGCATATCATGTTGATGGCAAGCAGCACATGAATCGACTCACTATACCTACGTCATGTGACGTCATCAGCTACTAACCCGAAGAACTGCTTTTTTTTTCAAAGTTGATAGAAATGATCATTTTCTTTTCCTCGATAAAAACAATTTAATGGAATTTAGCAAACGAAACATACATTTTTGGATAGCAAATGATCCACTTAATCAATTAAGAGCCAATTATAAATCCATGGCAAGCCCTCTTTAAAGGGGATTCAAAGAGTTCAAGGAAGCAGATTTTTGTTATATCTGAGGAAAGCGAGTTTCACATCTTAGCACCAACATGCCGAACATATATCTGTGAGAAAGTTAGCTTTAGATAAGGTAAACAAAGATCTCAGTTATGTCTAGTGGAGTACCTATGTAAAAAATTAGAGAGCGTGAAGAAATCATAAGATGTGTTAGGTAGTATGCTATTGAGAGAACGATAAACAAAAATAAGTTTTGCGTAAATAGCAATGTCAAAGATGTTTTATGCATGAAGAACAGTGGTTTGGAGTGGGCATTAAGAATTGTTTTAGATACAGCACGAATAGCTTTCTTTTGAAGTATGTGGAGCTTTTGTATGCGAGTTGGATACGCATGTCTCCAAACAATGTTGCAATGATACAAAATAAAAATAAACAAATAAAGTATTGTATAGAGTAAGTAGGATGCGGCTTGGTAGGAAATTACTTACTTTATAGATTAGACCGACACCTTCAGAGACTTTGCTGCTAACAGCAGCGACATTGGGCACCCATCACAAATTATTATCTATGACTACACCGAGAAAATTAGCTGTGGTAGAGAAGGAAATAAACTGGTCACCAATAGTGATTCCCTTGTCAACAACGTGAATAGTTTTATGATGAACCTAAAAGAGCATAGTAATGGACGCTTAGGGGTTAAGATGAAGCTTATTATAAGTGAATCATTTAAGAATCTTAGGCATTTCAGAATTAACATATTTAATCAGGGAATCCAAGTCTTTGTTGTTATAGTGAATATTCGTGTCGTCTGCATAACAAGGTAAAAAAAAGCTTATTACTAACTTTAGGAAGATCATTTATGTACAAAAGAAAAAGTAATGGGCCAAGTATAGATCCCTGAGGAACACCAGAAATAATATTTTGGTAAGAAGACTTAAAACCATTAATAGAAACGTATTGCTTTCTATTAGAAAGGTAGCTAGCGACCCAATCGTTTGCGACACCTCTTACACCTTAATTACTTAATTTATTCAACAAAATAACATGGTCTAAAGTGTCGAAAACCTTCGACAAATCTAAAAAAATACTACATGCAAACTGTTTATGTTCGAAAGCAAAGATAAGCTTATTAATATAACTAACAATTGCCCAGGAACTAGATCTACCAGGTAAATTGCCAAATTAATTAGGGGTCAAAACATTATTATTAAATATCAAAAAAACTTAAAAAAGATGTTTTTAAAAAGTTTGTTGAAAACAGCAAAATAATCGGCATTTTTTATTTTTTGACGGTAACAGTTGGAAATATGACCTATATTAAGCCGAAAACTTTAATAAAAATCACGTGATAATCAATTTGAATTCAAGTGATGAATTTCCATGTAATTTCTGTTGTAGATCAGGACAATTTGCTCTAAAACCGAAGAACACAATTTTTATCGTATGGATACAAAGGAAAAAGATACGACTTTTAAGAATTAACGACAGTGTTTTATGTCACAATGTGAGCATTAATTTTCGCACAACAGACAGCCTATGAAAGATAAAAAAAACTATAATAAACCTGACAACCGACCGATCTGCCGATACAAAAAAGAATGAAAATGACGAAAAAACAACTTACCAGTTTGTAAATCAAAACCAAATGTTTGGGCTATGAAAAAAAAAAAAAAATCAAATAATTATCTTACGACAAATCACGAACTAAGAGCCTAAGAAAAAAGTTATATCCCAATTCGATTTGACCCGCTGTCGGCTTGAATTGGACGCCATGATTAAAACGCATGCGCATTGAGTGTATGTCCGTAAAACGGCAATAGACGATCTATAGTGCTCCTGCCTCTCAAGAACTGATGCTATTGAAGGTGAAATAGAACACTCGAGGTAACAAAGTACGCTTAGATTCGATTGTATGATCAAGAGAAAGTTTATTTTGTGAATAATAACAGTAATTTCATACCTAATTTCGAGATGCGTACCCGTCATATCAGCTTTAGCGTTTGAAAAGCTAGATAACTCCCGATCTTAAATAACTGTCAAGTTTAGATAGAAAAGTAGGCCACATAAGTATTCTACCAACCCAATTAACCTTATTTAATATGAGGTAAAATTTATTGGGATTTGGTCATTTTTTTTAAATTCCTATCAACCAACAATCGAACACAATTTTCTGAAATTTAATGGAGGGGGTTCTGGTGGCCCCAAAACAGTTTCATATTTCTCCTGGAAAATAAGTTGTTTATATCTGTTACTTTATTGGTATTTTCTGGCAAAAGTTGGACATTTTGGCTATTTACCACCGCCCCTCCCCATAGGTCCAGCAGTGTTTAATGAACCCCCTCCCCCTTATTAATTACTTAAAACACACCAATATGAAGAGGAACCTCTCAAAATAAGTTGAAGAAATGTTAATTTGCAGCCATTCTCATATACAAATCATGTAACTCGCACTTCAACATGCTCTGTAGTCAGTGGCGTAGCCACGGGGTGAATAGGCGGAGGGGGTAAGGAATCACCACTTTTCAGAGGAAATCTTTTAAAATTGTGATAATCTTTGTTGTTAATATGTTTTTGGATTCCAAATTTGCCCTCAGAATTGGGTTAAATGTCAACACTTTGTCTTGGCAGGGGGTCTAGGACCCCTCACTTTTTGAATGCTGTCCACGCCACTCTTTAGCTGGAGTAATCAGTGGCGTAGCTATCGTCCATGGTGGAAATTGTGTCGGAGCCTTTTGTCTAAGTACTTACAATATCACATTGCTTGGGCCTTGTATATTTGTGCTGAGATATACACACACGCTTTAATCACACTGGTATAGTATGGAGGTTTACCCATTAAAAGGGGTACCTCATTGGTTAGAGACCCCTAGGAATAGAAGCACAAACCTGATATGCTGGCACTTTTACCCGAAGTCACTTGTGTCTCATTATGAAGGACATTTCTGGGGTAATATGATTGGGCTGTAGGTCTTCTGAATGTGTTGTGGGTGGGTAGAGGCATCAGTTTCCCAACTGGGTGGATTTATGAAGGTGCCCGAAGAGGAACTGTTGAATATTCAACTGCCATGTTCGTTTTCCAACTGGCATTCCATTTTGGGGGGTGATACACCTCAATACCTCCCTATAGCGACGTCTCTGCTCCTTACCGACCATTTTGTTACACTTCTGGTAAGAATGTTTAATGTGATACTTTTATAACTCACCTGTGTAACATGGAACTCCATACACAGTTAAATTAAGATTCCAGCTTTAAATAAGTCTTGTGTGTCAGTTTGTTGTGGCGGATCACCAATGCTACCACAATGAAAGTGCAAACTTTCATCAACCGCTGCCTGCGTAGAATACTTATGATTTACTGGCCAGACGCCATAAGCAACAACAAACTATGGGAAGAGACAGGCCAAGACCCAGTGGTACTACAGATTAAAAGCAGGAAATGGACAACAGTATAACACGTCATGCACTAAATTCGAACCCACAGGGAAAACGCAAACAGGGCAGGCCCAAAAATACCTGGAGGCGGAACACTACAAAATAGATGACCTAGTTGGGCTACAACTGGAAACAGCTGCAAATGCTGGCCCAAGACAGACATAAATGGAGGGGTTTCATTCGTGGCCTATATTTCGGCAAGGAGTGAGAAGGCATAAGTAAGTAAGTAAGTAAGTAAGTAAGTAAGTAAGTAAGTAAGTAAGTCAGTCAGTCAGTAAGTCAGTCAGTCAGTAAGTCAGTCAGTCAGTCAGTCAGTCTGATGTGCATTCAAGTTGTTCTTCTTCTGTGCAATGTGGGGCAAACTGTCAGTTGGGACGGAATAACTATTGAAGGGTGGGACATGAAGGACACTGTCACCAAGCAATCCATGGCAGATGGGAGGTAAAAACTTGACCAATAGATCATGAACAGTTGCACTGAAGGGATACGTAACAACGCGCCGAGGAGCAGTCCCCACAACGGGAGGGAGGATAACCTACAATATTACAGCACTATTATGAGAGAGGCACCTATAGTAAATAATCACTGGGAAGGTCTGAGAGGAGTAAAATAATGGGGAAACAATGACTCTAAGAGGTGCAAGTGATGAAGTCAAAAGAGGTCTGTGTTATGTCTCCTTGTCTCCATCTGCCAATGTTGTGATACTCTTTTCATATAGATGTGCTTGAAGATAATCTGAATAATTCGAGGTACTTAAGAAACTCCAATATGAGTTTTTCAATCACTTCAAATAACTCACCAAACGTGAGAACACCACAGTACTACAGCCCCCAACCGAATGAGGATATCTTACTTAAGATAAGAATTTCTCATTTTGAATGAAAAATGTATCTCTGCAACAGACATACGTCAATATTGGAATGAATGGCAACTTTTTTTTTTTAAGTCTTTATTGTCCCCGTTTCAAAACAAAATAAGAAATGACCCGGAGGCTAGGGATATTCCGCCTGGACATTTTACAAATATTTCACGTTGAATAAAGCAATTTACAAAATGTCACATAACTTGAAATATGAGATAACGTGTGAAGAATGTAAAGGGATTTTTAACACATACGATATGTAGAAAAATAATCATTAAAAAGAAAAATAACAAGAATAACAATAACAAGAAGTAAATTAGCTTAGAGCTAAGGGTCGAAGAAGGAACGCCTCACAATGTGTCTAAAAATATGCAAAGATAGTGGAGAATAAAAATACGAAGAGCTACAATTTTTGGTTACATGTGACTTTGACAGAAACGACTGAAAGTGCTCTTCAAGTCCTCAAACATTGACGGAAAATTATAGTTATTACCCTCTGCTGTAGCTGTTCAACTTCAAATATATAATTAAGCTTTGTCGTGAACTCATTAAAACAAGGGGCCCTTTTCTGCATTTTGCATGGATAAATGAAATGCTTAGCACAAAAAATTATAAAGTTATAACAACGCATATTTTTTATCTATAAAACCAAACGAAATATTCTTGACCGAAAGTATTAAAGTGTGTGGACAAAAAAAAAAAACCGACAATAGAATTCCAGAATTCTTTAAACTTGGGGCAGAACATGAAAAGATGCTCATACTGTAGTTTTCAATGGAAAGGTCGCAAAAGGTACAAAGAGGATCATCACGAAGATAAAGCTCATACAAGAAGAGGTTAGTGCCCAGAATACGATGAAGGTACTTGAACTGTAAATAGATAATCTTACTATCATGCATGATATAGAAACAATTTCGAACAGCTTTTGACCAGAAGCTGTCACTCAGATTTTGACCTTCAAGACAGGAATTCCACTGATATTTTGCAGATGAATTTACAGATAAATAATTAACTGATTAAGGATAAATGGTACACAAATACAAACATTCACACAACACTTAAGAAAAATACAAGAAAATATTTTGTGTGATAGTAAAATTTTTCTCATCTCTTTTGGTTCAAATGTAAATTTTGTTTCAACTTCATAAATAAGCAATTCATTAAATCCTCCATATGTATAAGTGCTCCTTTAACCTTTAATTTGTACTACAAGAATATTCCACAATACATCTGAGCAAGCTTCATTTATTTGTTGGTGGGATATTCCACTTTACATCTGAGCAAGCTTCATTTTTTTTTTTTTGCTTTAAAGGACTAGGCATCAGTTAAACATGTAAACGAAATTTTGTTTTAAATGGAGTATTTAAAAGCTTTGTGAAATAACACAATAAATAATTATTAACACAAATACGAAATGTTGATGTCTTCAGTGGTACTGCTCTTCATTTTCTGTGTTTTTTGTCTTCCAAATTACAATCTACAACAGTTTTGAAGAAAGCAGCTCACTTATTTTTCGTTTGTCATACCCCGCAGAGAAAAATAAATTTTCTCGGTCAATAGATGAAAAATATGATAAATTACACTATAAAAATATTTTAGTCATTCTACATTACATCACATATTAAATATACACTAATAAAACTCTAATTTGAATTGCTGCTGTTTTTCCGAAACTAAATATGTTGTTTTTAACTAGACTTCCTTATCATTATTTTATTGCACCAAATTGTCAGGTAAATTTTCAAGATGTTACTGGTCTTTTATGACAGCGTTTTGAAGTATGTGCCTACTGATTTAATATCAACAAATCTATCAATGCCTCGCCTGATGTCAGAAAATGGACAAAAAATCTCCACAATATATCATAACAAATTCTAGTCATTTTCCATCTCCTCTTTGTACAGTTCCTAGAAATGCTTAACAAGATCGTGCACTCTAAAAATCAATCCCTGTTTTATAATATTATCATTATTGTTAAAGATGGTCATCAGTGACCATTGACCATTAAGATGGAACTTATCTTTTTCTAAGCTAAGTTTTCTGGACCGATTATGATAGTTTGCATAAGACATTGAACCATCTGCATTTTGGTTACCTTTTCTGCAAGTTGATGCAAAGGTACATTGTGGGACCCACATTCATGTCTTATACTGCTCCAATATCAAAATGTACTGATCCAATTCATTACTGCAGGTAAAACAAAGAAAGATATACAGGTAATGTGCAATAATCATCTCATGAAACAATATTTTACATATACTTAATATCAAGACAAGGTGATACTGCAGTACTTGTTCATTGTTCCTCTCAAACAATTGAAGAATACTTGAAAACAAGTTTAACATCAAATACTAGGTTATGAAGAGATATCTAAATTGTGAGGTAAAACAAAACAAATTATGATAGTTTTAGTTCTATCCAAATAATTTGACCAAATGTGTTTTTTGATTGAAGTCTTTTGGAACAAAAAACAAAACATATAAAATGTATAAGCGGGCATTGCAAAGTTATGTTCAAAACCAATATTGGTTTTATGTTATGCTTTCTGTGTTATTTCTGTGATGCACAAATAAATTGGCACATTTTGACTAAAAAAGTTCTGAAAAAGTAGCAAATAATCCAAATTCATTAAGAGTACCACGATGCATGTTAAGGGTCATACTATTTTGTAACTTTGCAGTCGGCATTGCGTCTGCTTGGCATTTTCGGAAGTTGACACAGAATAAGTTTTGTCTTTGATGTCAAAGATGACTTAATAATTTTTAGATAATTCATGATAGTCTAAAATTATCTGAGTATGACCATGACTACTACAACCAACAAATTTAGTAGGACTACAGTATATTAAACTGTTATTTTAGTTAGGACATACCAGAGAAGACGGTAAATATTAACACATTTCTAGTACTTCGGAACACACAAACTAAAGGTATACTACTATACTTCCTAAATTGTGTTAGATTTTGTAGTTGCTCTTGGGAATGTTACACAAAAGAATGAGTAATATTAGAAGCAAATTATTATTAATGTTGTATGCATACATTTTAAAACACTAAGAATATCAATTATAAGGTAAGATTTTAGTACAAATATCAATAATAAGGGCAATCTAACACGGGCATGATGCGAGCTGTGAATGTAAGTTTTATATAATACAATATTTATTGACCTGCCATTTCCAGCATTCAATTGGATCAGTCTGTGTCTGCTGAACTTCTGTTATGTAATACTTGAAGGGGTCAAATGCCGGTAGGCCCTATGTTGCAAATTATTTTGTGGGGTGACTCATAATAGTCTAATCTAACTTCTAAGCAGGGACTATTTAGTTTCTGGTCTGACTGAGTAAGGCAATCGATAGAATAGGCTTCTACATGGTATTTGAGGCATGACCGTCCGGGCCTTATGTCTCAACTTCACATGCCTACTCTGTAGACTGTACTAATCAATCATGATAATGGACTTTTGGTATAGTAACATATAACAATTTTGTCCGACTTCGCTAAGGTGGGTAACAAATTCGGGTCATACTACAGTAATAGGACCTAGTAGGCCTCAGAGGGCCTGCTTCCAGTGCCACTAATAATAATATTGTTTAAATATTGGGTGCAGAAAGGCTGTCAAACAGATCGCTCTTTGGTAGGCCTAAATCTAAAATTGTGAATAACGGTAACAAGAATATCATTTGTTATATCCATAAACTCTGTCAATAATCGACGAACCAAATTAATTTTATTTTGCATAATTATTTCCCAAGTCTCAATGCATTGCCATGATAACAACCTTGTGTTATAGCAAAGCCAAACCTTGCCACCTTAGGAAAGAAATTAGGTCTAAGAAGTAAGAATTTGGACTGGTATTTTCCTTAGCATATTCATTTACTAAAAGTACTTGAATCTGGCTTAAATTTGGCGACACTAATAATTTTTGTGTGAACTTTACCGAGACTGAAAATTCTCGGATCCCAATTAAACACGAAATATAATGTGTTGTATGTCATCTGATCTTCTGTTTTAGTGAGGAACAATGAAACTGTATGAGTTTGAGTAATTTCAATTCTCCGGATTAATTCGGGCGTGATCGTTTTACAAACACCAAAATGCTCAATTCTAGCCTCCTAGTCAAGTCTTCAGAAATTAATAATGAGTCGGTGTACCGGTCATATAGCAAGGCCATGCTTGTAATTGGTAAAGCATTCCACAAACACGGTCCTGCATTAGCAAACACTCTGTTACCAAAACATTATTTTGCAGCGAGTACGAGGCACAACCAAATATATATCATTATTAGACTTTAGACTGTAATTTGTTTTCTGATAATTAAATCTAACAAGTAGGTAGGTGCCATATTGTGTAGAGATTTAAAAACAAACATAATTATTTTGAATTGAATTCTGAATCCCACAGGTAGCCAGTGAAGAGAAAGCAAAGTAGGAGAGATGTGATGAAATTTTGGTACATTTTGAATCAATCTTGCTGCAGTATTTTGAACGTTCTGTAATTTTTTTGATCTGATAAATTGAAAGACCATATCAAATAGAATTGCAGTAATCAATATGAGTAGTGACAAAAGCATGAACGAAATCTGAATCGAATTGTTGATAAGTACTTGCGGATACACTTTAAATTGTGTAATTGAAAGAATGGCTTTTGACATTTTTTTTAAAATATGAGTATCCATGGACAATATTTGTTCATAGGCCTAGCATGAATTAATGTACCCTTGTTGATATACAAAAGACAACATTACTTTATTGGTTTGATAAAAATAAAGGTGCTGAATATGTACACACACAGCTGTCTCAATGATTAGATTTGTGTATATGTATATTTCGAGATAGGAAGATAAATTGTTTTAACAAGAGAGGAATGTATAACAATATAAGTTTATGAGTTTGCTCATACCAGCATACCGTCAGCATAAGTTCCAAATTAACATATCATTGGCATAAGATAAGAAATTTGAAAATATGTGAGTGAAAATTAGATGCTTTGTTGAATTTTTGCTATCCAAAATCACTTTAGTCTTTCAAGCTATCCCAGATGCAAAAGTAATTGTTTTAATGGCAAGCGCCATCGTTTACCTATAGGAAGGGTGGGGGAATTTCTAGGTCGGGCATTGCAACATAATGCACATATGATTTACAAGTGTACATATATTTTGTAAGATAGAACTACAGGCTAAGGTGCATGATTGATTTTTAACAAGACTACTATGCGTCACAACAAATATTCAAATACCATAAAATACTGCTGTGATGGCTGGGAATTTACTGTACTTTTATGAGTCTTGTTAAAAGATAGGCCGAGAGGGTGAGAAAAAAGGGTGTGTGTTGGGGAATGGAAGTGGATTGTAATACAGATTACTAAAACAAATTATAAACTCTAAATATAAAAGAAAATAATGTTTCAAATGCATTTGTCCAAATATCTCGCATAGTTTGTTTCCATCATTGTTACTGTTATATACACCTTTTGAATAATATTTATTTGCAAAAAGGATAATAAAGTTGTAAAATTAAATATTTGTTGCAATTCTTTTTTTTCGTGGACCTGAAATATTGAAAGGCACCAAATAGGCTGCACTGTCGCAAACTAACATGACTAACTTGTAGATATTGACGGTTAAAACATATCTACAATATGATATTCCAAAACACTCAAAATAGGAAATAAAGCTTACCTTGATATTTACACAATACAATTTTATTTACAAAATAGCGCCAGCTAGCACACGCATTTTTGTAAAAGGGGAATTACACTGTGGACATTGCTTAATACACAGTTTCAATAGATCACGCGATTCCTAGGTGTCAAGTTGTCAGGTAATACAAACAGTGATTAAAACTGTATTGAACTTGTCCACCTAATTAGTTATCATAATATAACAATGATGACTGCAAACTCAAAAACCTAATAATAGCAGCAGATGAAATAAAATCTTTAATGCAAGAAACTTGTTAATAGAGAAGTACTTGGAATGCTGCAGAAAGGTTGATTTTATCTTCATATCTCAGTTTTTATGATCTTCGTCCAGACTTCAAAAGGCGGAATAATTTTTTTATATCGAAGAAATACCTAAGGGTGTAAAAGAGTTCCATAACATTTTTGTACAAAGGGGTGGGGGATGAGCCCTCTTTAATTTTCAATATCCTGAAAAAATAGACATGTCGTAGATGAAAGTGAGACTCTATTCCTTTAGTTTGAGTCAGTTAGTAGTCAAGCATGGTCATCTTATATGGAAGAGGAAATTAAAAAAAAGAACATGTAAAGACTTTATCCAGATTCTCAAGAATCTCAAATTATTTTATGAGATTTTGTGGCATGGAAAAATGGTATACATCGAAGGCCATTTAACTCACCATTGATTTTATTTTTAGGCAAACATCCATATTTCACATCAAGGCATGTTGAGAAAAAAAGAAGTAAATAAGGTTTATAACCAATGTTTATATCATTTGGAGGCAAAATTACTTTTCTCCAAATGTATATCTTCACCACCACCCCACCCCAAAACCGGTGCGCGACTTCCGTTTTAAGATAAGGTGTAATTCAATGCCATTTTTGCCAACATTTTACCCACCCGTAAAAATTCCTGAACAAAAAAGAATTGACACACGGTCGTAATGCGGTCAGGAATGATAGTTTGCATGTAAGGGTGTGTTTGTGGAGGTGTGCGTGTATGGGGAGTATACTGATACTGAGGGAAAAGGTCTCACGGTATTTTGAGGCGGCAGGGGGGGGGGGGGAGCTTCAGTGCATCCCTGATGATATAGTTCAATTTGATGTGTTGTGTTACTATCATTAGACCCATTTAGATCAACTGTGCTTCTAATGACAGAAAACCGACAGTGAAAATAGTATAGACAATCTTGTTGCAGACGGTTTTCCCATGATCATGGGCCATTGTAATGGTGTTCGAAAACCGACACAATATCGACAACCCACAAGTAAATGTTGTCGGTGTGGATGTTTGAGCAATTACCATGTTGATATATAAAAAAAATATATACAAAAAAGTTATGGTTCTTGCAATTAAGAGTAAACGGTTGTGGGTGTCTTTAGAAAATATATAAATCAGGCATGGGGTTAATCTCTAAACCCCACACAAGCCACAATCTATTACTCTTAAGTGCAAGAGCCATAAACTGATAAACTGAGGGTTGTGGATTTTTAGAAATCAGACACGGTGTAATTTCTAAAACCCCACACTCACACGATTTACTTGTGTGTTGTAGAGGGGTTTAGAACAAACACATTATAATGAATATTAGACTACAGTGAAGTTCAATGACAATTAACTTGTATGTTAATCAATTGCAAAGAACGCCTACTACAAGTGGTCGTGCTGCTGCATTAATAAAAGGGGAACTACACTGTTCACATTGCGAAACATTAAGTTCAATAAGTTGATTTGTCAATAGCATTATCATACAATAAGTGATACAAGTTTCATTTACCGTTTTGCCCCATAAGTAAATATTACGTAGCCCTAACAAATCTACACACTCCCAAGTGTATCAATATACTATTGTAACACGCTGTAACGCTTATATCGTGAAAATTGTACTTGGCGATATACATGTGAAATGCAGATACACTGTATGTTACAATAAACATATTTGGTTTTATTAGGTAGAATGCAAATCAGAAACCCGTCACAAGTGTGCTTTAAAAACAATAAAATAATAATACCTTCCAGTGAAAGTCTCCCAAAAAAGAAACGCTTTAAATAATATGAAAAAGAACATATATAGTACATTTTCGATAAATTTCTCGTTATGAAATATTTCAATGATAGTATCATCATTGCTTGTAATTATGTACGGGCTTCAATTCCTCACACCCTTCACTCGTTCATACGAAACGCGCGGCGGTGTGTTAGAGTGTGGGTGAGGGTAAACTTTACATTTATTGCATAATACTTCCCCGTCCTGGTGCTACCGGCCGAAGTGATTACAATAATTATCTTGTCATTAATCCTTACACAAAATTGTATGTGTCTAGTTTGGATATTTTCCTAATTCTGTTGTTGGAGAATAAATCAGACTAATGTGTACCTTGGTGTGGAAACAAAGAAGTTTATGATTTGAAACAAAGTAGCTTTGATCAATGTAATGCAAAACGTGTAGATGAGTCACTGGGAACGCTTTTAAATTTTGCTGCAACCATTGATTGTGAGCAGTGGCGTTGCCAGATTTTCATATTTAGGGATGGAGGAGAAGGGGGAGGGGGTGGGGGCTGGGGTTGCACTGACAAGATAGGTAGTGGTGTAGTCGAGGTGACACCGAAGGTGTAACTTCGAACGCAAAGCGGACGACTTGTCGGCGTGGGGTCCAGTGATCCGCTTAAGGGTGGTGGGGTCCATGGGCAAAGTCCTGGTAGGATTCCAGGAAGTAAGCAGTTATATTATACAAGTCAAAATTAATGTCAAAGAGAGCTATGATACACCATATACAAAACACAAAACCATGAAAACGCAGAATGTGGAAATATAATGTTTTATTGTTTATGTTTGTACATAGTTATAAGTTTATTTTCACTCTTTGAAAAATATGGGTAGTCTAAAAGAAAGGTTTTCAATAATTTACTACAAACTTGTGTAAATTTTGTCAAACTTTTATAATAAGCCTGTCCTGTATCACGTGCCCCCGACACCCACTCCTCTCTCCCCCTCTCTCTGTCTTTCCCTTCTCTCTGTGTGTCTTAGTTAAGTATTAAATACAAACTCGCACAAATCTTTAATACACTATTACCGAAGAACCCCCTTTTTGTAAGAAAGTGCTCGTTTGAAATCAAAAACATAATAAGTACTGGGAATGTCAAAGCTTGTTGAAATACTCAAACAGTTTTGACCTTTGACGAATCTATACTATCGGGGGAAAAAACCTAATGTTCACATTTTCCATTTTTCGAGTTGCAGGAATGAAGTGCCCTGTTATATCAAAAAAATTAAAAATAGTAATGCAGCATATTCCTAAATATCACAATAAACCGACCACAAACATGCATAGAAACTTAGAGGTATCAAGATCATGACATATACAGAAAACCATGCAAAAAGCAAAAGGCTCCATCAAAATTGGTTCAAAATTAACCATGTTACAGCCTTTTCAAACTTAAATACCCGATTAGCATAATACACGCGATATTCTGTGACCTCAGAATGGGATTATATCAGACTGTAAGGAACTACTTCTGTTAACTTGTTGTTTTTCGGTCCTTCTTAAAAATGAATTTAATGAGAGAAGTTGGCTACAGTGATCAGGAAATTGGATATTATTATAGCCTTCACCCAGATTTAACAGTAGAACGCAATTTGAGAACCTATGATGTTTTATATTTTGGAAAAAACATGAAAATTACATTAAATAATGTTAGGAGTATCCCTGTCCATACATAATCACCTTTACAACTGTACACAGGCTGAATTTGTTACAAAGGTTGATTTATCATAACTTAAAAACTATGCATGTTATTGCCACCATTTAAAGACTGTTCTACCAAGAATATAATTCATGCTCTTTCAATATATCTATCAAATATAGCATATAACAGATTAGGTCAGTGGACTATCCCATATACCTTTAACAGATTAGTTTAGTGGTCACGCAAGTTCATCTCATATGAAAGAGAAACTCAAAAGAAACAAACTGGTGAAGAAAGCATTGCAAACATTAAATCGGTTAGAAGGAGATATTTAAGTTACAAAGTTCTGTATAAATTTGTAGAATAAGACACGAATAAGTTAAAACATTTTGTTCCAATGCATTAAAAATTACAAAGAAATTGGTAGTAAGAACGCCAACTTCCCATAGTCAAATAGTAGACTCACTACCATAGGCGTACAGGGCAGGGGCAAGGGGGATTGCAGCCCCCCTCCCCACTTTTCAAATGAGAATTACGGCCCAGGTGATCTGGGATCAGGGGTGGCGCCAGCTAGGGATAAGATAGCCCCCCTCCTCTCCACACCATTGAAAAGA
This sequence comes from Chiridota heheva, assembly GCA_020152595.1. NCBI lineage: Eukaryota > Metazoa > Echinodermata > Holothuroidea > Apodida > Chiridotidae > Chiridota > Chiridota heheva. Next base: position 369,780 of record JAIGNY010001871.1, read on the forward strand.
GTCATGTACGCTAATTATTTTATTTAAATTCAAATTTTCTTGATTCAGCTTGAGGATTTCAGCGGCAGTTTTCCAACGTACACAGCCCGACAGCACAAGGTATTGTAAGTCATTCAGGAAGTATCATAGCAAACTGCAACGGATGAAATTACTAGACATCCACCTTTTTTTCTCCCATGTATAAATTAGTTGGGAAGGAGATGACATGAATTGTCAAGAATGAAATCAGGTATATAACACAATCTTGAGAGTAATGAGGAAAACTTAACACTCACTCTTATTGGTTGAAAATTCAGAACTTTCCCAGGAAAGTCCATTACATGGTGGTATACGATGGTGACTGTACATGTGTATGCATGAGAATAGCATGTACGCACACGCATGTACACTACATGCACCTGTCTCCTTCCCATTGCTAAAAGGAGGCTGAATGGGAGTTGGTTTGGACAAGCTGCGTCTACTATATCATAAGCGTTCATCCGAGTTGCATGAATGAATATAGCGTTGTGCGAGGGATAACCAGTGGTGTAGAGCTAAATTTTTGGGTTGGGGGTCTGTCCTCCCCAATGTTTAAAGTTACAGCCTACCATAGTTATGATCAATTACTTGCCAAAAAACATTTTATTACATGATTACTGGACATATGAACTAATCCCAACCGACACTATGACTACTGCACCGCACGCATATGTATGAAGTTGATGCAAGTGTACCGATAACACCGATCGTAACGGCACCAATCTCAAACGACGGCACCAACGGATTAAAATATTGGGGATATCGCCCCCTCGCTCTCCCCCTCCCCTCATTCACTCTGGCTACATTACTGATTGTGAGTTCAAGTTGATACATTCCTTTACGCAGCATTTACCATTAAATAAAATTAAAAAAGACTGGGGGACTTTGAGGCCTAGGGCGGCAAATTTGCCACATTGCAAAAAGTTGAATAATAAGTGTCAAATTAAAAAAAGGGTAAAACAAATTCTGTTGATATGAATTAAGAGGTAATTGGGTGGGAGCTGTGGTGCAATAAAGTGAGTGAATGTTGAATTGATGAGCTGGTTAAGAAGATATTTGGCAGGTGAATGGAGATGTTAGGTAAATGGAGGATGGTAGCTGAATTGACGATGGTAGGTGAATGGACGATGGAAGGTGAATGGACGATGGCAGGTGACTGGAGGATGGTAGCTGGATGGAGGATGGTAGGTGAATGGAGGATGGTAGGTGAATGGAGGATGGTAGGTGAAATGAAGATGGTAAGTGATTAGAGAATGGTAGGTGAATGGAGGATGGAAGATGAATAGAGGATGGTAGGTGAATGGAGCATGGTAGCTGAATGGGCAATGGTAGGTGACTGGAGATGGTAGGTGAATGGAGGATGGTAGTTGAATAGAGATGGTAGGTTAATGGAGGATGATAGGTGAATGAAGGATGGTAGGTGAATGGGGAATGGCAGGTGAAACGACGATGGAAGGGAAATGTAGGATGGTAGGTGAATGGAGAATGGTAGCTGAATGGACGATGGTAAGTGACTGGAGATGGTAGGTGAATGGAGGATGGCAGGTAAATGAAGGATGGTTGGTGAATGGAGGATGGTAGGTGAATGGAGGATGGTAGATGAATGGAGGATAGAGGGTAAATGGAAAATGGCGGTTGAATGTAGGATGGTAGGTGATGGAAGAATGGTAGGTGAACGGAGGATGGTAGGTGAATAAAGGATGGTAGCTGAATGGACGATAGTGAGTTAATGGAGATGGTATGTGAATGGAGGATGGTAGATGAATGGAGGATAGAGGGTAAATGGAAAATGGCGGGTGAATGTAGGATGGTAGGTGATGGGAAAATGGTAGGTGAGGTGAGGATGGTAGGTGAATAAAGGATGGTAGCTGAATGGACGATAGTAGGTGACTGGAGATGGTAGGTGAATGGACGATGGTCGGTAAATGGAGAATGGCGGGTGAATGGAGGATGGTAGGTGAATGGGAGATAATAGGTGCAAGGAAAATGGCGGGTGAATGATGGATGGTAGGTAAATGGGAAATGGCGGGTGAATGTAGGATGGTAGGTGAATGGAGGATGGTAGGTGAATGGAGGATGGTAGGTGAATGGACGATGGTAGCTGAATGGACGATGGTAGGTAAATGGAGGAATGGTAGATGGATGGAGGATGGTAGGTGAAAGGACGATGGTAGGTAAATGGAGAACGGTAGGTGAATGGAGGATGGTAGCTGAATTGAGGATGGTAGGTGAATGGAGGATGGTAGGTGAAATGAAGAGGGTATGTAATTGGAGAATGGTAGGTGAATGGCGGATGGGAGGTGAATGGAGGATGGTAGCTGAATGGAGGGTGGTAGCTGAATGGACGATGGTAGGTAAATGGAGAATGGTAAGTGAATGGAGGATGGTAGCTGAATTAAGGATGGTAGGTGAATGGAAGATGGTAGGTGAAATGAAGAGGGTAAGTGATTGGAGAATGGTAGGTGAATGGAGGATGGGAGGTGAATGGAGGATGGTAGCTGAATAGAGGATGGTAGCTGAATGGACGATGGTAGGGTAAATGGAGAATGCTAGGTGAATGGAGGATGGTAGCTGAATTGAGGATGGTAGGTGAATGGAGGATGGTAGGTGAAATAAGAGAGGGTAGGTGATTGGAGAATGGTAGGTGAATGGATGATGGGAGGTGAATGGAGGATGGTAGCTGAATGGAGGATGTTAGGTCACTGGAGATGGTAGCTGAATGGACAATAGTAGGTGAATGGAGGATGGTAGGTGAATGGACAATGTTAGGTGAATGGAGGATAGTAGCTCAATGGACGATGGTAGGTGAATGGAGATGGTAGGTGAATGGAGATTGTAGGTGTATGGTGGGTGGTAGGTGAATGGAGGATGGTAGGTGAATGAAGGATGGAAGGTGAATGGAGGATGGTAGCCGAATTGACGATGGTAGGTGAAAGGAGACGGTAGGTTAATGGAGATTCTAGGTGAATGGAGGATGGTAGGTGAATGCAGGATGGTAGGTGAATGGATGATGGCAGCTGAATGGACGATGGTAGGTGAATGGAGGATGGTAGCAGAGTGGACGATAGTAAGTGAATGGAGGATGGTAGCTGAATGGACGATGGTAGGTGAATGGAGGATGGTAGGTGAATGAACAATAGTAGGTGAATGAGATGGTAGGTGATTGGAGATGGTAGGTGAATGGAGGACGGTAGGTGAATGGAGGATGGTAGGTGAATGGAGAATGGTTGCTGAATGGACGATGGTAGGTGTATGGAGAATAGTAGCTGAATGAACAATGTTAGTTGAATGGACATGGTAGGTGATTGGAGATGGAAGGTGAATGGAGGGTAGTAGGTGAATGAGATGGTAGGTGAATGGAGATGGTAAGTGACTTGAGGATGGTAGGTGAATGGAGGATGGTAGGTTAATGAAGGATGGTTGCTGAATGGACGATGGAAGGTGAATGGAGGATAGTAGTTGAATAGACTATGGTAGTTGAATGGGAATGGTAGGTGATTGGAGATGGAAGGTGAATGGAGGATAGTAGGTGAAATTAAGATGTTAGTTGAATGGAGGATGGTAGCTGAATGGAGAATGGTAGCTAAATGCACGATGGTAGGTGAATGGAGGATGGTAGCTGAATGCACGATGGTAGGTGAATGGAGGATGGTAGGTGATGGGACGAGACTTGGTGAATGGAAAATGGTAGGTGAATGGAGGATAGTAGGTGAATGGACGATGGTAGCTAAATGGAGGATGGTAGGTGAATGAAAGATAGTAGGTGAATGGACGATGGTAGCTGAATGGGCAATGGTAGGTGATTGGAGAATGGTAGGTGAATGGGGGGATAGTAGCTGAATGGACAATGGTAGGTGGATGGAGGATGGTAGCAGAGTGGATGATGGTAAGTGAATGGAGGATGGTAGCTGAATGGACGATGGTAGGTTAATGGAGAATGGTAGGTGAATGAACAATAGTAGGTGAATGGAGGATGGTAGGTGAATGGAGATGGTAGGTGAATGGAGGATGGTAGGTGTATGGAGGATGGTAGGTGAATGGACAATGGTTGCTGAATGGACGATGGTAGGTGTATGGAGAATAGTAGCTGAATGAACAATGTTAGTTGAATGGACATGGTAGGTGATTGGAGATGGAAGGTGAATGGAGGATAGTAGGTGAATGAGATGGTAGGTGAATGGAGATGGTAAGTGAATTGAGGATGGTAGGTGAATGGAGGATGGTAGGTTAATGAAGGATGGTTGCTGAATGGACGATGGAAGGTGAATGGAGGATAGTAGTTGAATAAACTATGGTAGTTGAATGGGAATGGTAGGTGATTGGAGATGGAAGGTGAATGGAGAATAGTAGGTGAAATTAAGATGTTAGTTGAATGGATAATGGTAGCTGAATGGAGAATGGTAGCTAAATGCACGATGGTAGGTGAATGGAGGATGGTAGCTGAATGCACGATGGTAGGTGAATGGAGGATGGTAGGTGATAAGACGATACTTGGTGAATAGAAAATGGTAGGTGAATGGAGGATAGTAGGTGAATGGACGATGGTAGCTAAATGGAGGATGGTAGGTGAATGAAAGATAGTAGGTGAATGGACGATGGTAGCTGAATGGGCAATGGTAGGTGATTGGAGAATGGTAGGTGAATGGGGGGATAGTAGCTGAATGGACGATGGTAGGTGAATGGAGGATGGCAGTAGAATTGACGATGGTAGGTAAAAGGAGACGGTAAGTGAATGGAGATGCTAGGTAAATGGAGGGTGGTAGGTGAATGCAGGATGGTAGGTGAATAGATGATGGCAGCTGAATGGACGATGGTAGGTGAATGGAGGATGGTAGCAGAGTGGACGATGATAGGTGAATGGAGGATGGTAGCTGAATAGACGATGGTAGGTGAATGGAGGATGGTAGGTGAATGAACGATAGTAGGTGAATGAGATGGTAGGTGAATGGAGGATGGTTGCTGAATGGTTGATGGTAGGTGAATGGAGGATAGTAGTTAAATAGACTATGGTAGTTGAATAGGAATGGTAGGTGATTGGAGATGTTAGGTAAATGGAGGATAGTAGGTGATATTAAGAAATTAGGTGAATGGAGGATGGTAGCTGAATGGAGGATGGTAGGTGAATGAAGGATGGTAGGTGAATGGACGATGGTAGGTGAATGGACGGTGGTAGGTGAATGGACGATGGTAGGTGATTGGAAGA